>JAQIYA010000437.1:0-20592 GCA_034699355.1 Microtritia minima
TAAGGATGAGCGCCACAAGAAATGCCGAACAAAGCTAACAAAAAATATGAACGTAATATAACGTAATATTTAGTATTATGTTATCACATATCGAACACACTCTCTATTTCTTAGACTTATGACAACAACTTTTTTCTCTGTATTTTTCAATTAATTTCTTGCTGTTTAAAATATGTTGCAATAGCTTAATAAATCTTAATAAATAATCTGCTATATATTCGTTAGACAAACAACATCTTACATATATCCACACTTAAACCTGAGAAGCCATAATTTGAACCATAATCTAGAATTAACTGTTGGCTGCATTATTATGTTACAAATTACTAACGAAAGTTATATAAAGAAGTCATCGTCACAGAAGTTGGCAAATAAGAAACAAAAGTATACCATTTTTATTCTTTTACCACATTTAACTTAATTGAATATTATTTATAGCGTTAAATAGATTATTTAAACATAAACTTTGTAATATTAAACACTTATTTTATTAGTTTTAGATAATTGTATTGAATTGGCGTTGAATAATATATAAAATGAATAATATTTACGTATAATGCATATAATGATTTGAAAACATTAGGATTCAATTCGTTGAAAGCTTAAAATTAATCATATTAATTACATAATAGAGTATCTGTTGGTGACTTAGATTTTTTTTTGTTGACTTCAGCCAAAATGTTTTTTAAATGTTATATTAATCTTAAATAGCTTTTTTATGGCATTGATTTTTTCTTTACTCTATTCAATAATAAATTTTCTTTTCCAATTGAAACTTATTTTCTCTTTCTTTATTAACGTAATAAATATTATTTTGGTGTTAATGTTATTTTGAATTGAATACTATTTGTTATATACTCAATAGAAACTCAATTAATATAATAACCTCGACATAATAAGTTCGTCGTCTTTTTGATTTGGTTTTCACATTTAACCAAACAATTTATTTTGTGTGTTATCTAAACTTAAATGTTATTAAATTTGAGCTAATTTTAAAATTTTGTTTTAAATTTTATAAATAACAAAATTAAATTCATTTTAAATTTACATTTTTAAGTACATTTTTTAGTAAAATTTTTAGTTCACTTCAATATCTTTCGAAAGGGCGACGCTTTTGAACACTTTTAATCGCTTTCCTATTCAACATTTTTAAACTATTAAGCAAAATATGGAAATAAGCGCATGAATAGCGAACAGTGAGTAAACAGAGAGTAAACACTTGATCGAGTTTGATAGTAGTTTTGCATTTCATCGTTTTTAAAAATTAAACCAAATATTATTCTTTGGCAATGTTTTCAATTCACAGCAAAAGTTGAAATACAGCGTTGAAATAAAAACGTCAACCACTGAACAATTTAGAGTCGATTCTTTAAATAGAAGTGTTTTCTCTTTGAGTAAATCATGTTTACTTATATAAAGTAGAGAACACTTTTAAAAAAATTAAATATTGACTATAAATGTAATTAAATATAATTTATAAGAATTACATGAGTAACCCTTATATAATTAATAGAGATCTCAATTTTATGAAAATCCTTTGTCTTTTATAAAGGTGTCAAACATAAAATAAGAGTATGTATGCATGAAATAGATAAAATTAAGGATTTTAAGATTAACTCATATCTCCCGAAACTCCTGAATATCAGACTATTGTCCTGAAATCCTGAGTAATGTTTATTGTACTGAATTCACAAATTTAAAGAATTTTTGCCTGAATATTATTCAAATAAGTTAAACAAATGTTTAAACAAAAATCTAGATCTGAAAAATTTTGTTTCCAAAAGTAATTTAAGTGAAATATCGATTGAAAACTATGTTTGCGCCACTTGTTTCCTGTGATGTTGACGTTGAATAGACCTTTTGCACAATTTTAGAATATTTTAACTGATAATAGAATTTAATTCGTTAGAATGTAATGTTGGAAAATTTTGATTCATTAAATATAGTAATTCTGATTAAAATTTAACTGAATTTAACTATAATTGTTTTCATTATAATAAGAATAATTTTTAAATCCTGAAAACTCCTTAATTTTTATTTTTTATTTTCTGAATTTACCAATTTTTAACTCATGAATTCGGGGGTTTCTACAAATTAAATTGTCGACAGCCCTCCTCAACAGATGCTGCCTTTTTTATGCCAAAGAAATTATTTAAATTTGACTTTAAAATACAAGTATTTTCACAAATATGGGCATAAAGTAAGATTAAATAGTAAAGTATGACAAAACAGTCATACAATATTGTTTAAAATGTTAAAAAATAAAACTTAATGCCAATGATTTATCAAACTGAAAACACAATCGCAAAGCATTCTTTCTCGAAGAAATTTGCCCTCAATTTTATGGACAGAATCATCTTGTTTTGGATATAATATGAAATTAATGCAAGCTATTAATTAAAATAACACGCGAATTACTTAATATCCAAAACTTTATTACTAAAAAAAGTGTGGGCGTAATAATAATATCAAATTAGCCGCTGAAGTGAGTTGAGATATTCAGAAAGCAATTTTGAATATTATCAAAATCGCCTTAAAATATTTTATCGCTTAATTATACGACGGAATCACTCAATAAGAAATCTCTATATAAGAAACATTTTTTAATTTAATGCTTGAACAGCCATAGAAGTTGTGCACCAAAACATTCTCTATAAGAAATCTCTTTATAGGTAAATAGCGTTCTGTGAGAAATGTTTTTAATCAAATTTTGGAATTTTCTCACTTTCTATGCGAAAAATGCGCACTAAATCATCACTATTTAAAAATAAAAATTTAAATATCGGCATATTTCAAATGTCTGAGTAAAATAAGATACATTGAGTTTAAAACTATATACAAAAGCTATTAATAACGAGCAATAGCTTTATTTAATCCGAATTAATGCAATTAATAGATCTGAGCTTTATTTTTCAAAAACTATAAATTTATTGAAATAGAAAATATTAATGAGAAACTTTTCAAATATCATTTCTAAATCGTTAGAGTAGAATAAAATTACGGATTAATTTTTAAGATATATATATAATTTGAATAAGAAATTTATTATATAAGAAATTGTATACTTGTTTACAACGTTTATAAGAAACGTTAAGTATATGAAACAAATTTGTTATGCAATTGAGCGTATCTTTATAGAGATATTTCGCGTTTATATATAATATTACAAATTATCATACGTGGGCACACTTTACGCGCAACTTAACAGATTTAATTGTTTCGCTTTTACTTAAGCGAAAAGTATGTAATTTGTGATAATAATTATTTTATTTTTACAGACTCTTTGATTGTAAAACTGAGATTGTGATACAATTTTAATTATTATTTTAAATACTTTTAATTATAAATGATTTTCTCTATAGCTAAGCAAAATTGTACGCTATTATGAACTTATTTTCACATTTTCATTTCAAACACACATTAATCTGAATTGTATATATTTGTGGGTTAAGTATTAATATTTTTGTCTTTAATGTTTTTGGATTAGATTTTAAATATATTCTATTTTAAAAGCATTGTTAAGCTTTTTTGTTGAACAACTTTTAATAATAACTTTAGCCCATAATAATACTTAAAGAATATTTTTCTATAGCCATATTTTAAATATATCTTTCTTTAGAGCAACATTTTGCAACTTATACTATCAAACTCTCCCGAGTTAAAGGTCATCCTTGTCTGCAAAAGTGTAACAAATTGGGCAATATTTTGGCTGAAACTTTGTCTCCTTTTGATCGGACAGACAAATGAAACTATAAACTTGTTTTGATTTACAAAACTATTCGAAAGTGTCGAAAACAAACGAAAAAAGTCACAAAACATAGAGTAATGTAATTCAAGCAAAAGACTTACCGCTTTCGATGGTTCACTAATGGCCTCATTAACAACATTTTAGAATTGTTGCTGAAAAAGATTGACTATAGCTAACAAGTGATTCGGGAGTGGAGCTCATCTAAAGTGATCACCATATCATTGATTTAAATGCCTAAACGCCGCAACACTTATTGCCCATAATTCAAACTCTTTTCGGCCAAAGAGTCTGCGCTCACAAATTCATATCACGGCGACTGTACTCAACGCAAACATAAGTTACAGTTAGTGTTGCCAACTCTTTCACATCAATTTTGAGGACATTTTTGATTGTTTTGGAGAGCATTCGATCATAAATTAATAGATATCGAGCACATTGGAGGACAACACAAGTTTATATTATGCTAAACACTAACAATATTTAATTACAATGCATATGTAAGTTTAAATTCGCGCATTTTACTGAATAATCAAATATTGTACAAATTAAAATTTTAACCATATATACAATTAATTTATTTCTCTCGCTCTCCAACACTAAAATACGTTCCACAAAAATCATTAGCCACAGGAATAGCCATTAATATCGCAAGAATTTTAAACAAATTTTAATAATTATTAATTTAATAATTAAAAGTTGTTTTACTTTTCAAGCACGCTGTTTGTTGAAGCACTAAAAATATTGTCCTGAGTTGAGTGATGTGTTGAGTTTGTTAGTGACATAAAAAAATTCTAGACACCCGTTTGATTAATTTTTAGATCTTATTCCTGAATTCAGGTTAGGTTAGGATAGGTTAGGTTATAATTAAATTTCTCAAAAACTATAAGTTGCCTGAAAAATCTAATTATATCCAACTTAAGCTTATATTGCTTAATATATTATGCAAATATCAATCCTTAACTCTAAGAATAAGACCTAAAAATTATGTATTTTAGCTGAAAGTTAAGGACTGATATTTTCTTAATAGATTAAGCTATATATACTTATATATAGAAAAACTTTTATATACTTTTATATATAGTATAAACTTAAGTGGGATATAATTTGATTTTTACGGGCGACTTATAGTTTTTGAGAAAATTAATTGTTAACCTAACCTAACCTAAGTCTAGTTTTTAATTTTCCAAATTAGTCTTATTTGGGGGACAATTGTCGGATTAATATGTGTGGTGACAAATCTGATGGCAACACATCATAGATCTCAATTGTGTTTCTGTCGTAATGCTCACTCAACAGATCGGGAGAAAACACGTATTTGTCATCATTATTATGCAATTCAATGATATCTTTTGATTTGTTTCGACATTCTTGATGTGAACCAACTTTGTTAACCGAAAATTCATGAAACTGTCAAAAAAATTTCTGACCTCTTCTTCTTTAGAACCTGACATTGTGGTTATCATAGAAATATAAACTCAAATCGATGACTATATATGACTAACACGTGTAAGATATCTTAATGAACATATTTAGAAGTACAGCAGAGGTTATATTGCATACAATAATGAAAAGTTTGATCAGTTCTAAACTAATTCTAACTATATTTAGTTGTAGTTTCCATATTAAATGTTAATCCTTTAAATTAATATCAATGTCTAGACTAAGCTTAGAGATTAATACATAGAAATTTAATTAATACATATAAATACATGTACTTTTGCATATTAATCAAATATATTACATTCATTTTATTGTGATATTAAAAGTTATGCAAAATAAAGTTTTGTGTGCTTTCTTTGTTATGTCTAAACTATAACTTCTATGACTATTTCTCATCTCTCCTTCAGAATAATTCTATGCAAGTTATACGAAAGTTTTGGTGTTTAAACATAACTTTTGCTTAGATCTGAAATTTTTAAACATTAGAAGAATAGAGTTTCATTTTGGGCATAAACTTCTGTTGCCTAAATCGGGAAAATGCCTAAACAGAGCATTAATATATTACTATTAATACTCTGTTAATGACTCAAAATTGGGTAAATATCGAAACAGTTCAATGTTTGAATGCGATCAACAACTTTGCACTCAAACATCTTTCACAATAATTTCGCATACTTTTATAAACACTAATTAAAGTTGCATTAATCTGTTTGCGCTCCAACACCATAACACCATAGTGATCGACATTTAAAATAACTATTTGAATCGCCGTCTACAACACCATTACAGCACACCATTAAAATCTTGCCCATAACATGATTAGCTGTATAATGACTGCAAAGAATTAGTAGACATAATTTAATTTTTAAGTTAGACTGCATAACATGCAATAACAATATTAATAATATATTTAACATTGATGTCGTTTATCATAATTTCAAGAGATTATTATATATTTCTGCATAAAATTAGGTCTATTTCTTTCTTATGTTTGTTTCAATGGTATATTTGTTTACTCATCTCTGAATGAAACGCGAACACAATTTGTATCCATCCCTGCGTGGGCTCTACAATCAAATAAACAAACTGCGAAATTTTTTTTATTTACAGAGCAATTTAATTAAGCTTTTAATTAGGTTTCTATCTTAAGGTCGATTAAAATACGTATAACTGGTGTCTAATTTGATTTTGACTTTGATGGTGTTTTGTTAATCACTATTTAGTTGAATCTAAAGCCAGTGTAATCTAATAGTATATCATGATATAACTATAAATTTCAGTGTTTTAATTGAGTAAATGATTGATTTTATAATTAGTTTCATTAATGAAAGTAGTTCTTTATTTATAAAAAAAATGCAATAAAAAAATAAAAATATATAAAATAATAATTTATAATTTTTGTATTATGAAATCTAATTTTAGATTTTATTTTGCCTGAAAGAAAAAAGTTTAGGAACTTTGAGTATAGGCTCTAACTTTTAGAGTTCGTGTTCATTATTAGTTATAAATTTTAAATTAAAAACATTCAAGTTTTAAGATTTAAATATTAAACAACAATTTTTGCTACAGAATAGATTTTATATTTTTAAAATATATAAAACTTTATAAACTTTAGATATAAACTTTAAAAAATATAAAAATCTTATCTCAAAATTCTCACATTTCAAATTTATAAAGTTTTCCGTAAAGAACTTTGTTAGAAATTTTAAACAACAAAAAGCACTTTCTTTGTTCGTGTTTTAAGTTTTAAAATTTGTTTTTTTTTTATAAATCGTTATTACTTTTGAAAACAATTTATTATTAAACTTTTATTTATTAAGCCAAATAACGTTGACTGCAATTTACGAAATTAATAACTTTAAGAAAGAACAGGACATTTAAACATTATTTAATGTTTTTAAAAATTTGCTAAATCGCTGAGAACGTTATTTGGGCTAAAATAAGTGGGCAAACGAATGTGTAATTGAGTAAACCTCTAACGAGTAGCTTCACGAAAAAAAATCATCCTTATATTAATTTAATTACACTAACATATTTTTGTCCGAATAACATTTAGACACTGTTTTAATTTAATTGATCCATTATCATAAAAACCAAATATAATATTATTTATGGTACACTTTTACAAACTAGGATAATGGGAGATATTAAAAATTCCGACAAATGTATATAAATAATAATTTAGTTACTTTTAACATAAGTGATAAAATTGAAAAATGAAATGAAAAATTTAAAAATTGAAAGGAATCGCTTATTTAGATATATTTGGATGAATTATCTCTATAAATGATGATTATTAATAAATTTAAAATTTTTGAAAATCTATTCTGAAATAAATAAATGATTAGTCATGAAATAAAAATAAATAATTGGTTTTTTATTTTCATTTTTAAATAAATAAGTAAAATTCAAAAATAAGTTATAAAAAGTGTATTCAAAAAATTTAATGAAATAAAATTTTCAAATTTCATAAAACTATGCAAAAACAAATTCAGTAATTTTATGTACACTTGATTTTGTGTACTTTTAAGTTTTATTTACAAAATATTAAAAAAACAAATTCTTATATTAATTGTAATTAATGTAAATTAATATTTAGTTTTACATACATTTGGAATTTATGTACAATTTTTCCGAAATTATAGTCGAAATAAAAACCAACGTGGAGTGTATATGAAAATTATAGGAAAATTAATGATATAATATGCTTATATGAATTGATACTCAACGCTTTAACTGTAAAAACTTTTTAAAATATTTCAATTATATTTTAAATATTAATAATTTTATAAATTATTTACATTAAATAATTTTAAATATTTTGATGCGTAAAATCAAATCAAATAATTAAATAATTAAATAATCAAAATCAAATAATTACAAATGCATATCAACGCGAATGCATATCAATCCTGATCGGCATCGATGCCACTCTATTACAGCGTTAACGACCGAAAGGCGGCGTTTGCTTTGATTTGTTGTCTCTCACTCGCATACGTGACGCGCATAACAAAGCGAGACATTCGCGCATACATTGAATGCATCTCTCTTTAGGTCTGCATTAGATATGATTCAACGATTGACTGCGCGAATGCCTGCCATTCATGTGCGCCACTCGTCTGTGAGTCGCAATCAATTTGTGGCGAAAATGTTTCGGTTTTTGTGTTCACTATTATTATACTCGAGTTTATTATTATAAATATTATATCTATATTTCATATATAGCTTGTGTTATATAACTTTTACATAATATACACATCGATAAACGTTAGCCTCAATCAAATCTATTTATTGTTTTTGTTTTGTTTATGTTTGAAATTTAAATTCGTTGCAAAGAGTGATACTTTTTTATCGTTACCTTATTTGAAGCTCAGGTAAATGTTTATTTCTTTTTTCTCTCAATTTTGTTGATTGAAAATGATAACAACAAAAAAAATAGCGTGAATTGAATGCGCGATTACGTACTGTTGAAACATATAAATAGACATTTGATGCGATTATATAAACAAAATTTGCGTGAATTCACTCTATTTTTTTGTGTTTCCAAAAATAAAGCGTCGAACAGATCGCTAAACACTCAATTGTTTTCCTATCGCTCTCTCATTCTCTCTCATTCTCTCTCACACTCACACACACTCTCTCTCCTTCTCGTTATCTCTCTCTCATAAACACCGTTTCATTCTTGTCAAGTGTTTCACTATTTGGAGACACATATCGTTGGGTGTCTGCGATGAATCAAACGCCTTATCATGAGCTGAGCCTGAAGTACGGTTTGCCACACGATTTGAGCGACACTGATCTCCAGCAGAGGCTGAAGGACTTGAAATATCACGTCAAAGAAGAGATTCGAAAAGAGCTTAAGATCAAAGAGGGCGCCGAAAACCTTCGTCGGGCGACGACCGACAAGAAAAGCCTGTCGAATGTGAACACAATCGTGAAGAAGTCGAATAACAAACTGCAAGAGCTTCAGCAGGACTTACAAGAACTGAACGCACATATCGTGACCCATGAGGAGCGCACCTCTTCTTTGGACGCCTCCGACGCGCTCTCGTCGTCCGATCGCGAGGACGGCAACGACGAGTCCAACTCGACTGCTGTGCTGTCGGCCGCCGCTCAGCGACTGCTGTCGCTCGAGAAGCAGCTCAACATCGAAATGAAGGTAAAACAGGGCGCGGAGAACATGATTCAGATGTACAGCGGAGGCACGTCTAAAGACTCGAAGATCAATCGCAAACTGTTGGCCGAAGCGCAGCAGATGTTGGCCGACGCCAAGGCTAAGATCGAGTACATCCGAATGATGATCATGAAAGTCAAGCAGAAAGAGTATCAGGAAATTGTTTGCGACAACGGCTCCACTAATAGCGCTGTCATCGGCGACGGCGGCGCCACTAAAATGCCGGAAATCATGTCACCGCTAGAGATAAGAACCGAAGAACTGCGTCATCGGCTTAAAGTTGAGTGCGCTGTCGTCGATGGAGCCAAGAATGTTATCAAACTGTTGCAGAGCTCGAAATCTGTAGATAAAAAGGCGCTGCAAGAGGCGCAGTCGAGTTTGCTCGAGTCGAGCCAAAAAGTGGATTTGCTCCGCAAAGCGCTCGACATGTGTCGACAGCAGTTGCCGCCCGGTTCGCCAAAATCGGCGGTTCTGAAAGTGGAATTAGATAATAGTCAGTCAGCGAACTCAATCATCTATTCGCCAACTATTGCCTACAGTAGAAAAGATTCGGTTCAAAGTAGCACTCCGTCGACGTTATCAAAACCGGCGGCCGTTACGGGTAAGCTCGAGGTTCGGCTCATCGGCTGTCAGGGACTACTGGAAGACGTGCCCGGAAGGTCCCGAATCAAGGACAGCAACTACTTAAGTCCGAGCGACTTCAAGAGTCTGGTCAAAGCGAAGGGAATCGGGAGAACGTCGTCGCGCTCGTACTCAATTAAGGACGAAACGTCGAACGAGGCGATGGCCGTTCTCAAGCTCGACAACATCACTGTCGATCAGACCAGTTGGAAGCCGTTCAGTCAGAAATCGTGGGATCAGCGGTTCAGCTTAGATCTCGATCGGAGCCGCGAGTTAGAGATTCAGATATATTGGCACGACTGGCGGTCGCTGTGCGCCATCAAGTTTCTCAGGCTCGAAGAGTTCATTGACGACAATCGCCACGGATTAGCTCTACTGCTCGAACCTCAAGGAATCTTATTCGCCGAAATTAAATTTCTTAATCCCATGATATCGCGAAAGCCAAAACTGCAGCGCCAGAAGCTGTTCCGCCATAAGGGCAAAAATTTTCTGCGCCCCAATCAGATGAACATTAACGTCGCCACATGGGGTCGACTCATGAAGCGGGCTATACCTCAAGCGTCTTCAGATCAGAATATCTCCACACAGAGCGCTACCGCCAGCGCGCCGACAAAGTGCAGCGAAACGCAAGCGATGACGTACTCGGACGCTCTCCAATCAAATGCCAAACTAAAGCTGGACACACACCAGCAGAACGACATTAACAAAGCTATTAACAACACGTACGCCGCTTACGACAAGTTGGATATCGCATCTCAGTTCGACGAGTCGCAGATTGGTTCCGCTCTTCACGAATTTGATTTCCTCCACGACATCCCGAGTCCGTCCGGCGAACCAATTGTGACCGAACCCGTAACGCCCGAAATTAATTACGCCAATTATCCGCGACACAGCATACAGAGCGTCAACGATATTGAGATTAGCAAATTTGCAAATATACGAATTGGACGCTCGGCGAGTCCCGAACCGATTGTCGAGTTGCCAGACGACCAAAGCGGCAAACTCGACATTCTTCCGTCCAGTATATGTCTGGAGAACTTCGAATTCATCAGCGTTTTGGGAAGAGGACACTTCGGCAAAGTACGAAACGTTTGACTCGTTTCTATATATTTTATACAATACATGTTTATCTTATATTGTAATAATTACTTTTTTATAGGTTATCTTAAGCAAACACAAAGTATTGGGTGATTACTTTGCTATTAAAGCGCTGAAGAAGGGCGACATAATAGCTAGAGATGAAGTGGAAAGCTTGATGGCCGAGAAACGAATATTCGAAATCGCCACCAAAGTTCGGCACCCATTTCTGGTGAATCTCTTCGCCTGCTTTCAAACTCCGCAACACGTCTGCTTCGTCATGGAATACGCCTGCGGTGGGGATCTCATGATGCATATTCATAACGATATATTTAACGAGCCGAGAGCCACGTTTTACGCCGCCTGTGTTGTGCTCGGTCTTCAATACTTGCATCAGAATAGCATTGTTTACAGGTTTTATTAAATTAGAAAATAATAATTTCTCAGAATTATAAAACTAATTAAAATTTTAAAACGAATAGAGATTTAAAACTCGATAATTTATTACTCGATCGGGACGGATATGTAAAAATAGCTGATTTTGGTCTATGCAAGGAAGGCATCGGTTACGCCGACAGGACCGGCACGTTCTGCGGTACGCCAGAATTTTTAGCGCCCGAAGTATTGACAGAAACTTCATACACTCGAGCCGTCGACTGGTGGGGATTTGGTGTTCTCATATTTGAAATGCTTGTCGGAGAGGTTTGAATAGAATTTTTAACTTTCGTTTCGTTTAAATTATTTTTATTATCTTAATAAAAATAAATTTTATGATGCTTTCAATATTTTCGAAATAAGAATTGTTATTGTAATTAATTTAAAAGCTTTTCATTTCTCTACAAATGAATTTAGAGTCCATTTCCTGGTGACGACGAGGAGGAAGTTTTTGACAGGTAATCATAAAATATTTTTGATTAGTTTTTGATTTTATTTTTACTTTGATGTTAATTAAAAATTAATTTTTATTTTTAGTATTGTTAACGACGAAGTAAGATATCCGCGGTAATTATTAATTTTAATATTTTTTAATTTGTAGAACTTTTTTCAAAAAAAAATTAAAATAAGTATTAATAATTTAAATATCTATATACTAATAGTAATTTAAAATAATTATGATTTAAATGTCTATTTAAAGTTAGAATATCTATATTATATTTAACTTTTATTTTAAATTATAATTTATATATTTTAATTTTATTTCAAAATTTCTTATTTATATTTGAAGTATTTATATATTTTCAATCAAAATATGAAATATTTTGAATATTTTGAAAATTCAACATTTATTATACAAACGAAACATTTTTTACAAAGTACAGTAAAAATTTTACCTAAATATTTAAAATATAATTTTTTTGATTACGTGTTTGAACAGTTTTATTTTTCATTTAAAACATAATGCTTTGTAAAAATAAAACTTTATTATAAAAACTTTTTATCTAACAAATTTAAAAGAGTTAATTCACAGGGTTTTATAAAGCATTATATTTTAAGTATATATAAACTTTAAATTGTTTAAATTTTAAATATAAAATTTTGTAATAAAATTTTCGAACTCTTTTTTTATTAGGTTTTTGTCTCTTGAATCGATTGCTATTATGAGAAGGGTATGTAATATTTTTATTTTTACAGAATTGCAAAACATTTACATATATTTATAAATAGCCTATGTTTTCATAGTTACCACTCAGTGGGTGTTGAAATAGTGTGCGTATCACTGAATAAATTATTAATCCTTCATTATTTTAATTATAATTACTATATAAGCTTACCTTGCATTTCATTCTCAACCTTTTAGCTTACTATAGAAAATTAAACTAATTAGCTATTTGTTATTTCAACATCAATTAAGGCAATGATAAACAGTAATTTTTTTTAATAAATAAAAATTCTAATTTACAAACATTATATCGGCGTAATTCAATATAAATATGAGTTTAAACCCTAATTGCATATTTTGTTTCGGTACTCTTTAATCAGAACCATATCTAATATGTACCAAATTTAAATCTAATAAGTAATTTGAAACCTTAAAGAATATGATGCCGTTCTTTTAGATTGGATAAAACATTATTTTTAATGAAGACCTATAAATTTTTATTAAACTCTTATATTTTAGCCTATATTAAAGTTTTTATAAGCAAATTTCTTTTAAATTCAAACTAAAGAAAAAACAAGTCAAGCCACTAAAATAATAGCATTTTTAAGATAATTTTTCTCATGCCAAACATGTCCATTAAACTGTTGAAAGACTTTTTCTATTTATGTTCGATTTATGGATACTCAACTTGTCTATAAATTTAATTATGTCTATTATTTTTGACATAGAAAAATGACATTTTTAAATGTAATTATTTCATGTGGAGTAATAAAATTTTACTAAATTACAAGTTTAATTGTTTTGAATCACATCGTAAAAATAGATAAACATATGCTATTTAAATAATTTTACAGCTTATACTTCTATAATTATATTATTGATGTAATTATTTTTTTTTAATATAAAGTTATTGAGAAAAAATCCCGAGAGACGGCTGGGATCGAGTGAGCGCGACGCCGATGACGTGAAGAAACAAGCATTTTTTAGAGTAAGTTTATTTCATTTAATTTTGTTGAGGATATATTTTTAATTAAGTTTCGATTTTAGTATATTTACTTAAATGATCTCAAATATTAACAGTATATTTAAAATTATTTTCAAAAATTTAATCAAATACTTGCAAATAACAAATAAAAAATAAAAATAATTTCCATTCTATGTATTTCTTAATCTGAAATTTCAGTTTTTTAGGGCACACCTATAGACAAATTACCCGAATTTTACGAGTTTTACAGTTTTCATATAAAAACAAATTTATAAACTTAATTATAAATTTAAAACTTTAGTAATTACTTATTAATTGTCTCAATTTGATTCAAAAGCACATCAATTGGGATGATTTACTCGCCCGAAAAATGAAGCCACCATTTGTGCCGACTGTTGTAAGTAAACTAAAACGCAAATTGCAATCGAGTTTCAATTAACAGAATCAAAATTTCAATCACAATAGCGTTCAACTGAAGACGTATCGAACTTCGACGAAGAATTCACTTCCGAACAGCCAATCCTGAGTCCGCCCAAAGAGCAGCGGACACTATTAGCCAAAGAACAACAATTATTCAAGGAATTCAATTACGCGGCCGACTGGTGACCACGTGTTTGACCCCTAATTCAAATCAATTCTCATCAAAGTATATTCAAAGCAGGGATCTCGCAATCGCTTCACTGTGTGTCTGTGTAGTGAACAGCTATTGTGTTTCACGACCACACCAAACAATTTCGATGTATTTATTTTATGCAACGCATAATAACGACAAACCAAACCACCAAAGGCTTCATCTCTTAAAGGCATTTTTTTTAAATTTAAATTTTCGTTGTTTTGTCGATCGCATTACTAGAGCCGAGCCATCGTTAAGTGCATTGCCTTACTTGTGGTGCCTTAAATCCAATGCAATACGTGCTATACAAGTATTAGTGCTGTCACTTATTATTCTAAATGGTAGCTAAACAGCTAAAAACAGTTCGACTACAGTATATACTTATACTTCTCACTATTAGAAAACTGAGTATTTTTTTTTGTCACAATTGCAAACTATTAACGCGAAATAATAGCAAATTCTCTCGCACTTAGCAGTTAATATGATTAACTGAAAATGCTTCTCAAGTTTATATAAATTATGTCGACTTTATATTTGTTTTATCTATAAATAATAATAATTAAAATAAATGAAATCATTATTTTACAATTTAATATTTATTTCAATTTCAAAACCATTTTCAAAATTTTCAAAATTTCAAATATCCCGAACCGACGCCCGCCTACTCGTCGTCTCCGGCGTCCAACTTCTCGATGACGGCTCTCTTTCTCTGCGCGATCTTATTCTTACGCGCCGCTAACGTAATCTTCCTCGCGTTCCACCTCTTCTTGACGACATCAGTACGCGGCGGTTTGCTCTTGCGCTGCGGGTCGGCGCGAATCGCTGCGTGCGCTTTCGAGTAAATGCTCTCCAACTCGTCGGGAGTGATGCCCAGTTTGGTGTACTTCGAGAACTGCCTCTTATACGCGTCCTCGTCCTCCTCCATCAGCGACTTCATATAGTCGGCCACGTGTTGGCCGAATATGTGTTTGCGGTGCACTTCGGCGCTGAACTCCTTCGACTCGCTATCATATCCGGGAAAGCGTTTAGTGCTGTGCGGAATATCGATGCCTCCGTCGGCCGCGCCCTTCATTGCGCCGAACAGTCGCGCGCCGGTCGTCGTGCGCGACAGACCCACATCGAGATACGCGCGAAACGCTCCCGGCTTTCCCTCGATGTCCTCCACGTTGTACTGCTCGCCGGTCACCGTCTCCGCGCCCTTATATATCTTATCCAAATGCAACTTCTTTAACAGCTATTGAATTGCAATGTTTAAAACAAATAAGCGATTACTCGATAGCTGTCCAGTGATGGTCACAATCTATTACTCACTCTTCTCGCGAGCAACAGTCCGGTACAATAGGCGGCCGCATAGTTGGTGAGCCCAACCTTAACGCCATAAGCGGGCAATTCGTGCGAATACGCGGCGCACACAACGACGTCGCCCTCGATCTTGGCGTAAGCTATTTGACAGATTATGTCTTTGTTGGTGAAGCGCACGATCAGCCGATACTTCGGTGTATTGTATTTATTCTTGTCCTGAACCACAAGCCGTCGGCGCGCGTAGTAATCGGTTTTACCCTCTATTCATGACAATAAAGTGATTCAAACACTAAACACACTCAAAACAAACGCCTGTCTCGTCATTACAAACCTCTACGCCTCTTAAACTTCACTTGAAATCGCTTGAAGTATGCCTTGTTTTTCACGACTTTCACAAAACCGGACTGAAATAGAAAATGTTTGAATCAAATTTGGTTAACGAGTCAGTCATGAATCGCATATGAATTCATGTTCATATATGAATTAAAATAAAATAATAGGCGAATCAAAGTTGTGGTCTAATTGTTTGCATAGATATTACATGCGAAACACACGAAACGCGAACACGTTTTAAGAGAGCCATCACTAAGAATGACATTTTCAACTAAAACTCCACTTTAAAACAATTTAAGCACACATTTGTGAAACGCGCCGACAATTAACTCCTAAAATGTGTAAAAGCGAGCCATACCTTAGTCATGGTTGAGTCGAATTAGTGGTCGAAACGAGTGATACCGCGACCAACACTTGAGCCCAAAACCACGTCTCGTATAGAAAAGGAAGAGAAGTCACACACAATTGCGCTGCACTTCCGTTACGACCGGTTCGTCACTCAATTACGTGCGCTCTAATGGTTGAGGGGTTTTGGCGCGCATTCGAGTTCGAACACATTCGACGACATTCGACGCCAGCGTTTGCTGTGATTTGTTGAGTCAAACAAATCGAATCACATTATGGCGCAAATGGAAGGCAAGCATTTCGAGGTAATGAGAGTTATTTAGTTGTGTGCGGAGTAAGCAATAAATGAAAGCGATGTTCGCTTGCGATGCGTTTGCAGACCGGTTCGCCCGTCGACTCGCAGCCCATTGACAGCCAATCGCTGGTTAGCGCGCTGTTGGCCGACGAGTCGGTCGACGAGTTTGCGCTGCTGTCGATGCAGACCAGCGATGGTTTGCCGCAAATGGTTGTGTTGAGCGACGCTCGCGATCGCCATCCCGTGGATTACGTGTACGGTTTGGCGAATGTGCTCAACAAGTTGTCTCATATGCCCGACGAGACGCTCGACGCGTGGCTGCGATCGTCCAAACAGACCGAAGTCTGCGTTTTGAGCGCTATTTTTCGGACCATTGATAAGTGTTTTGAACGCAACGCCACTGAGAGTCAAATATTTGCCGGCGATGTGTAAGTGTTTCGCAATCAATAATTATAATAATTATTAAGTGCTATGTATTTGTTTTTTTTCGGCGCAGAAAAGACACTCTGTATGAGTACGTCTATAGTCATATTTGCGCGTTCGTCACGACTTTAAACGACGACCACTTTAGTCGATTTGAAGAGCTGTTACTCGAGTGCGTTCTCGACGACGCGTACGTCACGAGTCTGTTGGCGTCCGATGTCTGGTGTTTTGTGTGCCGATCGTCGACTTCGCAACACTCTTACGATTATTGCGCTCAACTCATGAAAACATGTCAACTCTTGAGCGCCGAATCGAACGCATTCGCGAGTGCGGTCTCTCTACTCAACAGCTTTTTAGTGATGTTAGACGAAACCGATTCAAACAATTTTAGCGAACACTTTAAGGCTCTCGAAAATATGAAAGTTTGGAAACATTTAGACGTTTCGCGTGTACTTTCGAGCGAAAAAGTTTTAGATCTATTTAAGCGATTATATTCAGAGTTGACATCAACGGAGTCATCGATTAATACAGATATGCTCTTTATTTTTGCCAAAATAGCTGCCAAACAGGACGAGAAGACCCAAAAACAATTATATGTTTTAGTTTCTCGTCTATTCGTTTCTTTAGACGAAACAGTTTGCGCTCAGACGCTCGTCTTTACCGCTATCAGTGAGATATTAATCGCATTAATGCCAAACGCGTCAAATGATCGCATTCTATTAACACTGAAAAAGTTTAAAACTATTTCACAAAATTCTAGCACAGACTTAACTTGTTTCGGATTAGTATTTGCAAAATATTTGCTTTGCTTTGGAAAAAGCAATAGAGGCGTAAAGTTGTCGAAGTCAATGGAAAAGAAATTTGTTAATGCTTTTATCGCAATATTAGAGCCGTTATTTAAAGATCAAAATCGTTATTATTTCACGAAACACTTTGTTTTACAAGCGATGACAGATTTATCGATAGAAACCGAACCCTCATCAATCATAACCGGCATTTGTAAGAGTAAATTAATTAAACGTGAGTTTAGCTCGCATCTCAAACATTTGAAATCATTAAATTTAAAAGTAAGTTTTGTATCAATTGTTTTTAATTGCAAAATATCAATATGTTTAGCCTAATGATTGTATAATTTAATTTACATTTAGAATGATAATGACGCGAAACATCTCGAGAATAATAATGAAATGGAAAATAAAATCGATACTCAAGAAAAATGTGAGCACAATTCCATTGACGCGACGCTCGAAGAAGATTTGGAGAGAGAATTTCTTGGATCAGAGCAGGAAACACTTTGCTCGTCACCAGTCATTAAGCGAAGAAAAAAGACTGACATCAGCGACGTATTCGACAATATGAATATATGTGTGAACGCTTTGAGAGGGCAGACGGAAAATCTAACTTCAATCGAGAGTAAGCAAAAATTGTTGGCTCTTTACACAGAGTTTGGTGATATAATTAGTAAAATCTAGTCGTCAGTCGTCCTCCTCGTCCTCTTCACGCCTTAAACTTCCGAACACTTCTTTCGGAACCATTTTCTGTTTTATATCTATTACAAAATTTTCATTAGCAATTTTATAAAATGTAAATCTATTATTTGAAAATAGTAAACAAAATAGCAAACAATTACCAAAAACTTTTGATTTAGCATTGTTTTGCTTGTTTTGGCTCTCATTTTCCTCGTCGTCGTCGTCGCCATCGATGTCGATCTCGTCCGGATTACTCGTTTTGACTGCTTCCACATTCTCCTCATTCAAACCCTGTGTTGTGCTCCTCACGAAAAGAACCGAACTTTTCGCTGCTTTCGCATCACTAATTGATTCCGATATCAAAGCCGCCGACGCGACACTTTCTAATTCATTCATTTTGTTTTGCTCGCCATTCTCGGTGGCGTTGACGGCGGCCATCATCTGAGCGGACAAGAAGTTCATTTGCGTGTTAAAAGTGGCGGAAACGCTGCGCTTGATTCGCAACATCTCCCTTATAGTGTCTTCGTTTCCGTGTTTGATCTCGAACTCCTTCCAAGTGTTCCAAAACGACTGCGTAGTCCTCGGGTCGCAGAGTTGGCTGCAGTGCGCGTATATGGCTCTCGCTCTGTCGATCTCTCCCAGTTTGCGCTCGAGATCGGCGAACCGGACGCACATCTCTCTCGCCTGACTGTCGGGCAGCGATTCGATGGCCTTCTCGTAAATCTGTCGCGTGTACGTCACGCCAAACATTTCGGCCGCCTTTTTGATGAATATGTTGTACATATCGAACTGCTCTTCGGGTGCTATCGATTTGGTGGCGCGATCGTAGATAGACATGGCGTGTTTGGTCAGACCGTACTCTTCTTCGCATTTCGCGTACAGCAAGTAAAACGGTTTCGCGTGTTTCGGCGGACATCCGTCGAGACACTGTTCAAATAAATCTCTGGAGCGCTCGAGTTTGCTTCCGCCGTAACGGTGAGAAAATTTGGTCAAATAAGTGCTCCAAATGTCGTTAACAATGGGCCAATTGAACAGTGAAATTCCCTTTTCGTATGTTTTAAACGCCTCTTCAAAATAATTGGCGTCTTCGAGAAATTGTCCGTAAGTGATAATAATCTTCGGCGTAACTATTTTCAAGTCAATAATTCTATCGTAAACGGCTTTCGTTGACTTGAATGTTCCGAAAGTTTTCTCAAGTTCGGCATACAATGTCCAAACTTTGAGAGACTTGTAGACCCTATTCTGAACGGACTCGTTCTGATCGTAATACGAGACCTTCTTCGACGGCGCAGCGGTCGCCCTCTGCATCAACACTAACGCCTCCTTAGCGTTGTCGTGCCTTAACTCCATTTCGGTCCATTCGCACCAAACTGTGGCCAAATCTTCAACTTTATTGAACGACGCCTGAACAGCCTTTTCGAATATGAGTCGCGCGTCTTCTAATTGGCTGTTTGTTTCGTAAAATTTGGCGAATTCGATCCATAAAGTGTGCACTTTTCCGATCGCCAATTTCGCGTCCACTGTCTCAACCGCTTCGGTGTAAACTTCGATAATCTCTAGAGGTTTTGATTCCAATAGCTTAACTCTTTTATGCCATTCGTCAACATTGTGTGGATTCTGTCTCAACGCAACGCTGTTTAATAGAAGTGGTCGTCTTTCAATCAAATCTTCATAACGCGCTAAACGCAACTCCAGTTCGGTGTCGTCCTCTTCGGAGAGCTCTTTCATTTCCATTTTAGCATTAATTAATAGTTCCTCGCTTTGAGCGTAGGCGTCAAACACTTGCGAAAAGTCTCGAATAGTCATAACGCTAAGAATTGCCTCCTCGTAAACATCTCTGGACTTCTCAAACAAACCGCTTCTCGTGTAATACTCGGCTAAACTGATCCAAAGCAGGCCCTGTTGGTCGGTGTATCGCCGTATTCCCTCGCGAATGATGGCGTCCACGTTCAGCGAATGCACTTTATCCGGATTTTTGCAAATCAATTCACTCAATTCGCTCCACAACTGATGCTTTGATTTGCCTTCTTTCGAAATAATGTCATCCCTATTAACAATTTCGGCCAACTTTACGGCCGCCTCGTCGAGTAGGTCGACGGACAGCAAGTAATCGATATAGTCTTCGGCGTCTTCGGGCTGTAGTTTAAGGTAACGCTTGTAAACTCGA
>JAQIYA010000438.1:0-20583 GCA_034699355.1 Microtritia minima
TTATATTCTTATTGCTTATAAACTCAACATTAACATAACTTAATAAACAATTTGTAAGAAAAGGTTACAATAAACAGTAACCTCACATATGATCGCACAAAAATATTGTAATATCTTTCGAAAAAATCTAAGTATTACTAATAAAAACAATCTTTCTTTTGACTTCAGAGTTTAGTTTTAACTTGATTTAAATGAACATTTAAATTAAAAATAGCAGGTAAAATGTTAATAATAAAAGGTGAAAATTTATTAAAACAAAGAGATAATGTATTGCATTATACAGTATCTGCAAAATATATCTACTTTAAATTAAGATTTAAATTAAAAAAAAGTAAAAATTCATAGTAATTTGCATAAAATTATGGTAATGCCAAAAATATAATGCGTATTGTTTTTTATGAAGCAATTAAAATACCTGAAGTGGTCTTTTTAGATACTGACGATTCAATAACTATTCGTTTGCAGAGTTTGTTAGTGCTATTGTTTGTTACTTTAACATCGATAGGAAGGGTTGGAATGAGAGTATTTAAATATTTTTCTTTTTTACGTCTCTTTCTTGGTTTAATAACTCGTGGCAAACTATGCTCGGAAGCACTGGACGAGTCTTCTGAAGTAATGCTGAAGCAATCGTTATAACTTTTATTTGCAAGTTTAACAAATTTGTCACTAGAGTTAATATCAATATTATTGAGAGAAATGTCGTCCACACCTAAAGACGAAGAAGAAGATTCGAGGCTGCATATCGAGGCTTCATCTGAATTGCAATTTCGAAATGGACTATCTCTGTCAACAATATAATCGTCTATATTATAATTGGTTAAATGATGATCTAAGTTTGGAGAAAACTTTAACTTTTCTTTGTAGTGAGAAGAGCTCAAACGTGAAAAATAATTACTTCTTTCTCTAAGAAACAGATCGTTGCCTTTAAACAAACACTCGGAAGTCCTTTTACTACATTGAATTTGTTTGTTTTTATCACTTTGATTGCATACAAAATGACTATTAAATAAGTTTACGTTCTGAATATAGGCTGTGTTGGGTAGGATGAGAGGCGCCCCTTCGGCGTGAAGGGCCAACTTAGAGATGGGCAATATATCGACTTCATCGGACAGATAACTATCTGAGCCTTTGTATGGACAATCGTCAACATTTGACACAATTAAATGCGACCGATGTTTCGGCATTGAATGTTGTTTTAACATGACTAACGCAAGAGTAGTAAGTCGTCAAATACATAACAACTTATGCCAATTACCAACAATTCAATAAATATCACATAACTTTCAACATAACTCACTAGAAATAATAAATAAACATTGTCTCACATAAAACTTTATACGCGTTACCATTAAATACGATATAAATAGCATTAAAATGCGAGCATAATATTAGAGCATATTTCACTAATTCACTTCACAACACAAACATATTAGATGTAAAGTTTGACTGGAGACGCAAAAAATGAGAAAACATGTTAACTAAAGCTCTGAGCAAAATGACAATCTCGTGCTGGTACAGAGTGGGGTAACGATTGTGGCAGAAAGAGCCTCATTGTGAGCCTGCATTCATAACTAGCATAACGAGTAACATATTCAACGACCCGAGATATTCGAGAGCAGCTGTTGAGCTGTTCAGCTCTTCCAGCTCTCAATACCGACTCTAAAGCGACTCTCAAGCGACTCCTAAGCGACTCGAAACCTACACGAAGACCTTTCATAGAGAAGCGTGTGTTGCGATAACTTCCTTGTTGGCTATACTCTTATACGCCACTCCATTCTAGTCATTCTACTCAACCCAGAAGAGCAACAGGTTAGGCAGTCAGGTATTATTTTCATGTAGAGGCAGAGCTTTAATGATCATAACACACTTTCCAAATGCTTGCTAAATGAATAAGCATTTCTAACACACCGATAAGATTAAGACCAATCAAGTTCATGACCTAACACTCTACACAATATTGGCTTTCATGCTATTGTGCTGCACTGTCAGTACGACAGACAGACTGTCTTCAAGTCTTCGTGTCTTATGTCTTATGTTTTCATTTGATACTGTAAGCGCATTCAACAATTAAACAACTATGCCATCACATGATCACATCAAATGTGTTTCATAGACACAACACATGTAATGTTATGCAGCTTTTTCTACTATTATGCTTAAATGCCGTGAAGAGAACGCAATCGAGTAACGAGTCATCACAACAGTCTCTCAACATTGCATCATTTCATACCTCTATGTCATGTAACGCATCAAACAAATTAAATTACTTTAAAAAGTAGATTAATTTTTTAAAAGTTTAAAATTAATTTTATAATCGAAATGTAAATTATAATACAGTGGATTCAAAACAAATCAATATATTTAAAAATCAAAATTAAAATCAAACAAAATTGAACACTATTTATGAGTTCATTTCGATATTATTCAAAGCAAACAATAACTTATTTTGGAAATATTTTTAAGTTATGTAAACTTCACATCTTTCATGCTTTAATGTTTTAATATTACTTTTTAGCTGTTTTTTAAAAAAAGCAAACTTATTGATTTGATATGTCTGTCCTTCCGTCTGTCTATACACCCGACAGAGAAATGGGACCACATATGGGCAAAATTTAATGTCATATTAGTACACTTTTAAGTTGTCAAATATGAGATGTAAAATGCACTTTTACGCTGTTTAGTTTAATTAGATGTAAAGTATTGTTGAAATGCATTTTAATATTTTAATTAAAACTATTGTTAAGTTAAATTAAATATAAAACCAATATTATCGATAAAATACATAAATAGCAAACATAGTGAACGCTTAAGTAACACTCGAATAGTTAAATTACACATTTTACATAATACTATTTTTAAAAGTTGTTAAAGTAGTTTTAACCTCTTTTTGAAGAAATTTTAATTATTTTTTTAGTCTCTTTCGATAACAATACAGTACTTTGCATTTTGCATACTTTATACACATTTGGCAACTTATAGTGACCTTAATGTGCAACTTTAGGCCATCTCTGGCGGCAAAAGACTCAACTAAAACAGCTACTATTGTGCCACTTTTAGCAGTTTTTGACAAAAGATTAACTTATGGATCTGATGTCTGTCTGCCGGTACTCCTCCCTCCTTGATATAGAGAAAGGTAAAGTAAAGTGGTCTAAATATAATGCCGTTTTAATATAGAGCTGTTTTTCTAAGTGTTGGCACTCGTTATGCGGTTAATCTCTATGTCGTTACGCGTGTTTCTGAATAGTCATTTTGATTACAGTCACTAATAATGTTCTTTCATTTGTTAAAAGTGGCCACCTTTTGCAGCCAAACAACTTACACATCGATTTGACAAATTTTTAAAAACACTTTTTGAAGCAATGCATGTGATTGAATCGATCACAAGTTTTTTAAGAAGCAACTTTTGCTTACACCTTATTTTGAGTGCCAACACTTAGAAAAACAGCTCTATAGCATGTTAAGTGTCAAAAGATGGAAATTATTGATGTACTTTTAACACAAAAAGTAAGAAATAGAGATTTGAAATAAAGCGCTACATATATTATAATATTAAGGGATTGTGTAAAAATTGTTTTGCATTAGTATAAAAAAATATAAATATTGCTCATTTAAATCATAAACTCGATAAGGAATAATAATTTTTTATTTAATTTAATTTAGTGAAAGTTTGGTGGATTCAATTCCTGAAGAAATGTTAATAACAATGGTGGTCATACTAAATATTGAAGCCATATTTTTGTAATATTTAACTTATTTTGTTAAAAAAAATTCAAAATAATAAATTTTAAACAATATTGGTATTCGTACTTTTTTAATTCATTGTCATCCGACTATTCAGTATTTTTTGGGTTATTTACTTTTTGGGTTAATAGTACACATGTACATACACTAAATTGTACTCGAGGGTAAACCATGTCATGTGATATGTCGTTGAATTCAGTTCGACTTACCAGTCGAATGAAGGGGTCTCGAGTTGAGGGGCGTAACTGGCCCTAAGGAGAGGGGAAGGAGAAGGGCAAATATTAGGAGGGGTCAAGTAAGGTGTCATTTGACAGTCATGTCCGAGTCGAATGAGGGGTTTAGTGTTATTATTAGGATTGTGGTTATGGACATCATTACGAGAATTCCGCTCTTTAGTTATTAGTTTTTAAGTTGGACCTGCAATATAGTATAATAACAATAACATTAACAGTACAATAACATTAATACAATAGTATTAATGTTAAATTTTATTTGAAAAATAAATATTATTGGAGTATATCTTTAGCAATACTTTACCAATTTCTTAGTGTATACAAATGTTTTACAATTTTTGTCTAATTTAAAGGATATTCGTGACATGAAAAATATACCAAAAATAGTGTTTTAGCCTGTTTTAAGAGGGTTTTAATACTACAATTGCCAAGAACTTCCACCTATTATACGCCTCTCATTGCATTGAGAATATGATTCTCAGTTCAACCACATATTACATGACACTTCTTCTAATATCGGTCCCCTCAACCCGAGACCCCCTCAATCGACTCGATAATTCAAGCGGAGTTCAACGGCATATCACATAACATTGTTTCTGGCCATTTTATCGGTCTCCCGAACTGGCCAGTGGCCACTCCCCATCCGTGACCCCCTTATGGCGCGGTTCAGACCATAATGAACACAAATATATATGCCGTAACTTACTTGTTTAAAACGTAGAAATTTACTATGTATTTATAATTTATTTTAATTATTTAATGTGAATTAAACTTTACTTTTTTAATAAAAATACTATTATTTATAAGCCAATTAACTTATTTATTAAAGAATTTGGTTAAAATTATTGTTAACTAATAATGAAAGTCAATGTAAAGAACAGGTCGATGTAATGTAAAGTCGATTTAATGATCGGATAAAACTATTCATATATGATATATTTTAAGATACAATGAGATGTCATTATAGACAATGCTATAAAATAAATTTATTATAGTTTTCTGAACAAGTGGTAGTTATAGTAAGCAGATAGTCACGATCTAAACTTTTAGTTGGAAACAAACATTTATTCTAAATAGACTAACAGTTATAATGCAATACGTTTAGACTTTAATTTATTGTAACTATTTTTAATGAGAATTTTCTCCATCATATGATTCATCTCACACACACCCCGATAGAAGAGAGACAAGTGGCCAACAATATAATATCCATTTTGGTACACTTTTTGATAGAAAAGGTGTCATTAAAGTTGGACAACTTGTCCAGTATTAACAAATTGCATGTTTAGAGTAAGTGAAAAGTTAAATATTGTTAAAGGGATAGTTTAATAATATTTTAAAAATTTAATAAAAATATATAACAATATCAGTCTAACAAATAAATAAAAAAAACTTAAAACTAAAATCAAACGTTTACATTACACCAAAGTTATAATAAACCCAAATTAAATATGCAAACACGAGCTGAGCGAGTGTTTGATTGTAATCGAAAACGAAAATTTTCCCTAAATTACATGTACATCGAGTTTAAATTAAAATAAACTTTTAATTAGACATTATATAGGATAATGCATAATAATAAAAATCTAAGTGTGATAATAATCATTTCCGTATATAAGGCATAGTTCATCATAAAGACAGTCAACATAAAGCTGGCGATGGACAGCAAGTGTTAAAATATCGTGTTGGCATAAAAAACAAACAAATGGCAGGCGAAGAACGAGTGAACTCACCCACAAGATTGTCGAGAAGATAAGACAGTAGTTTTTGGGTCCCATTAGGCTCGTTGTAGATCACAAGCAATTCTTGTGTCAACGGATTCCCTTTCAAACCTATTAATTAACAGATATATATATAGTAGTAAAATGTAAACAAATGAGTAAAAAAGAAATCTATGAATCGCCAAATTGTACCTAAAGTTTGAATTTGAAAAAGTTTTCCCAATTCGTACGGCAATACTCTCAGGTAATTGTTGTTTAAGAGCAGTTCACGCAACATAATTAGGTCTCCGAGCTCTGCGGGAAGACTTCGCAGTTTATTGCAGGACAGGTCGAGATGCATGAGTGACGTGAGTCGCGCGATGTCTGCGGGGATTCGCGACAGACTGTTGTCATTCAAATACAGCGAAGTCAAGTGCGTCATTGACCAGAGCTGAGGACTCAGATTACGGATCGCACCTATCATTGCAATCAATTGTATCACTCAATCGTATCACTCAATCGCATCACTCATCGCTCCACTCATCGCTTCATACCTGTTATCTCCAACTCAGGCCAACACGACTTCTTGCCGGCGGCCACGTCTTCGGGTGACATAATGCTATGCGTTCGCCGAGGGTTTGGCGGCTCATACTTATTGCGCTCTCGGTCTCGATGTCCGGGACGAGACATTGACCGATCTGAAGGTCAGGTCAAGGGTCAGACATTCACCACTATTAACGCACACTTACCTGCATTTAGTGCGTTGTAGTAAACGCTTGCACTTAATCGACACCAAATTATTGACCAAACAAAAGGTAATAATAGACTGCGATATTACGATATTTACGATATTTACGATATTCAAGATACCAGCGATATATACAAATCTATATACAAATAGATGTACAGATATGTACACTCAAACCAACCAAAATCGCAACACTTTCGCATTAATGGCGAGAACTGACTAAAGGGAACATTCATTCATTTCATGTGAAAGCAAAACAAAACTATATTCAATTCAAAATTAGTGTGACATCAATCAAGATGAATGATGTGGACATGAGATAACATCTAAATGTGCTGACATTCATATACATTCAAGTAATTCTTATACCGTATTAAACATCGTTTCGATCACATGAATGGTGCGATTTTTGTGGATTAAACTATTGGTATCACATATAATGAAAACGAATTAAAACATAATACAGTTTGTTCACGATTTAAGCAAATTTTCAATTATTTGCCACAATTTTATATAAGTAATGCTAAAATATTTTGATTTAAGAAAATTTCGATTTAAGCAACAATTTGGTTATTACAGCAATAGTTGTCTAAATGGGAAACAAACTGTAGTGTAAACGTAAAAATACGTAACAAACATGTAATGTAAGTAAAGTATGCTTTTATTATTTACAAATATCGATAGTAACACGTTGTGTAAAGCATAACAACTTTATGTGCGCCGCTTCTGCTTAGTGTTCACTTATGTTTATTAATTTCAAACACGTGATTCATATTAATAACTAAATTAGGAAATTATGAATATTTCAGGTAATTGTTATCGAAGTTCATAACATTTAGTAACAAATTGTTTGCTTATTATCAGTATATCTGCGCGATTCAGTGGCCAAACATTTGCTTAACAAGTTTCTTACACCTATTTGTGTATCAAATAATTGCTCTCAAGTAAGTATTAAATTGAATTAATTATTATAATTTGGTAATGAATGTACATTTAGAAGCGATGGTTAGCGGCGAGAAGAGGCAAACGAATTGCTGCCAACAAAGAGAAGCAAAGACTCGCCAAAATTAGGAGAGAAGAGGAAAAAAAGAAGGGACCGAAAGTGTGGTCACCGAAGCTGAGACTCGATAAGTCGTACGACAAGCAAATGCCGGTTTAATGGTGATCAATGTTTGCTAACTATTAATTTGATTTTGTTTAAGAACCCTAAATATTGGTCAACGAAGGTTTAGTGATAAGCATTTGAAAGACTTAAATGCTATCGTGGATGACGTCTATGAGATTGAATTATATAAACAAATGACATTTTGCATTGAAGAAGCGTTGCAAATGCATAGAGAGACGCACCACAAGACGCAACTCAATGAGGAAAATGCATTCATTGACGCCGTCGTTGAACTCAATTTACATCTGAAAAAGAAAAATCGTTATTTAGAATCTTTTCGCGGCATTTTGGCGTTTCCTAATAAATTTGAATACAAAGCCGACAGAAAGGTTATCGCCATTTGCAAGAAAGAGTCGGATCAGTTGGCTTCTAGAGATGCGGGCGCTGTGATTGTTGGCGGTTCGGAAATTATAAGAATGCTTCAAATCGGTGACCTGAATGTGGCCAACTTTGATGACCTGGTCTGTCACGGAGACTGTCTCGTCGAACTCGCAGACATTAGAGGAGTTTTGGGCTCCTTTTTTCCAACCAAACAAAAGGGAAATTTAGGATTTGATATGAAAAAACTTGTTTCTCAATTTGTGACAGGCGTTGAATACGAACTTAAAAAGGATGAAATAGAGCAGGACTTTGGTTGGGTTAAGACAACTTTCGGCAGATTGAATATGGAAAACCAACATCTCGAACAAAACTTCAAATTCTTATTGGCTAACATAGAAAAACAAAGACCTCCATTAGCTCCAGGTATTCAATTTTTTATATAAATGTATTATTGTATATATTATTTTATAACGTATACAATTTATATTTTATATAAATAGCTAGAGTTATATGTACGTGTTTTAAATGATGACAACTTTAAAGTTGTCCGATTAAAATGAAAAGAAATTTAATCCCTGAAAGGTTTAACGGATGCAATTTCAATCTTTTCATGAAATAGAGTAGAAACACAAAATGTTTGGAATATCGAAATTATCGGATATTTCAAATTATAAGAATGACACACAGACTGAGAGACGTCTCAAATTTCGTCTGTCTGTCCTTCAATACTTCCTCCAAATAAAAGAAACCAGTTTTAAGTTAATATATTCATTATAAAATAAATAAATACTAATTATGCAGTTTTACATTAAATTGATTGACTAATTATAAAATACAGAATTAATATAAAAATATATTTTTATAATTGGGTTAATAAACAACTATTGCATAAATTTAATATGAAAACAATTAAATTTAATTCGAGTAAACAATTTTCTACTCATTATAAAATATTATTGTTTTAGTGCCGTTCATTAGTAGAGTATTATTGAATAGCGAGCCATCAAAGGAAAAATTTGCGATAAAATTTTGGAACTACATAGAAGGTTATGCCAATCCAAATGGAGAAGAAGAAGACGACACGACTGCCAGCGAAGAATTAACTAAACTAACAAATTAATTGCAAATTTAGTAAAATATCTCTACAAAGTAGAATATAAATAGTATTGTATGCTTTTTATAATAGACCAAAAGATAAGTACTATCGGCAGTGAATTTATGTAACAATGTTTCACCAGTAATATGTATTAACTTAAAATTTCAGTCCTTATAATATATATATTCAATGATACTTTTTATTTACGTTTGTTTATATTGTAGCCGATAGTACAATACATTATTTAATAAAAAGAAAGAATGACTCGATAAAAGTACACTTGCTTTATGTATTATTTTTTTACCAATTTTTTGCAGTAAAACTAACAGTTATTTTACAATATTTTAGCACTCATTCAATCACTCAAAGGCTAATAGAAAAATTAGGTTATAATGCAAGATTTCAACGTTACTAATCAAGTAATGCCAAAATAACATTGATTGGCAATTATGATTTGTATATTAACAACACTTAAGAATTTGCATCTTTCAATAATCACTTCTACTTTTAGTCAGCATTCGATAACTTGATAAATAGCATTTGTCGTATTTTTATAGTAAGATCCAATATTTGAATTTGGGTCGCATCTGTCATGTGTGATGATTCCAATTATTCCAATTCTGAAATATTACATTAAGTTAGTAACGCTCTCAATAAATAGGCAACTTTTACCATCTTCTGCTCGGTTGGCCCGGATTTAGGATTTCCTAATCCCGTATTGTTGGTTAATGAAGGAATTTTCGAGGACCAATAATCGCAATCTTGTGATGAACTTAGACCAGAGGAAACGGACTGATATAACGCTGAAGAAAGGTGTGACGGAACTCCATTCATGCCCATTATTGGCATTGAAGAAGGCGTATAATTGACTGTATTTCCCATGTGAGAGTTGACGTTCATCTGAATGACCAAAAATATTAATGTTAATTGTCGTTAATGTATATCATTTAATCATAAATCATTTTATAACCTGATAACTCGAATCATAATTAGAAGCGTCATCGCTTGCATATCTCTGCGTTTGTAATATGTTGGGTAAAGTGTTATCAGTTGCCATAGTCTGATGCATGTGTTGCTGTTGCATCCAATCGTTCATATCGTTGCCAACCTCTCCACAGCTAAAAGGCCACATTCCGACCTGAGATGCATCGTTTGAAGAATTCATATTTGGGGCAATTATGTTGGTAGGCGTATAAATGGGGTTCTTTCTCTGTGCCCTTTCGGTGCCGATGGGACGCGGCAGTTGTTTGCGTTCTTCAAAGTCAGAGTTGTTTTCAATATCTTTGGACGCGATAACGTTCTGCTGAACTCTTTGATGTACGTTGGGCTGCATATAGTTAGATGGTTGCATGAGTCCATACTGATGCAAACCATGAGGTGCATTGGCAGCAGGTATGCTATTGATGGCGGTATGCAAAAGACGCAACGTTTCAGGAGAAGGCGGCGGTGTGTTTCCAAAGTCAGTAGCGGTCAAATGATTCTGGTGTAACGCCGAATTGGCGTAATGCATGCGCGCCGCCTGTTGTTTCTGCAATGTTTGCAATTGCAAATTGGCTGATGCCGCCAAAATTGCTGCTCTCATTTGGTCCTGAAGAACAATTGCCGTCGCGGCTTGAGATGCATTCGAGGCCGTCATGCTTGAAGCCATTCTGCTCTGTGATAATGCCGGTCCATTCATATGATGAGAAGATTGTATAACAGATCCGCGGGCAGAGAAATCGGGTGCGTTCGGGTTTAGATTACTTTGAACCGCGCTATTGCCAAATATCGATGAATTTTGATCATTACACGATTGCATTGGCCCGACTGAGGTCAACGGAGCATTTTGGCTATAAGTGGTGTTTGTGACGTAATGTCTTTGCATATTCATACCAGAAACTAAATTAAAATGTTGTTGAGGCTGAGGCTGCGTCTGCTGTTGTTGGAGATGAGATTTTTGAGAATTCGAGACAGAAGATTGTTGTTGTTGTTGCTGTTGTTGAACATTAGAACCATTGATTGTTACGCATGACTGCATAGGTTGATATGATGTCACCATAGAAGTTGAACTTACTATCGATGTTACATTCATAGGAATTTGATGGCAATTAGTGTTCATTAAGGATGAATGAACAGTAATATTATCATTAACATGAGTCTGAAGATCCGTCATTGGAAAGACTGAATTTTGTTGTTCCGGACGAGACTGGTGTGACATAGAATGATGCGGAGGAGGTGTTGGCGTTTGAGAGAGTGGCGGCGAAGACATCTTACCACTATTAGTGGAGGGAGTTAGAGGGCCTTGAGAGGAGATGAGCGGTGGAGTGCACGGAGCACTACGAGGGCCACTACCGATTGGTCCCAAATTTGAAGTGCCCGAAGATGAGGATGGAGTAGACGCTAGTGAAGCATTGCTTGGAGATATGTGTAAGTTTCCGCGATATCCGGGAGCTTTGCTCGCATCGATCGCTAACTCTTGATCTGTGTTCTGAGATATTGGTAACATCAATGCTGACGTTAAACTGTTGTTCATTGAAGAGTTTGATGAGGCCACAGATGTGAGCCCAGACGCAGCAACACTTGCAAAATTTGGTTTATGCGACGAATCCTTCGACTGTCCCCATACACTCGCTTGAGCTACTTTGCTGAATAAATTATTGAACGGTGTGTACTCCGGAGTCGTTATCGCGCCATTAACTCCCGAAGATGTGGAACTTTTAATATTAGCATCTGTTATCACAACAGAGTTGGCTATTGTTGTTTGCGCTGTGGTAACTGTTTGTACCGAATTAAATGGTTGCTTCACAAGAGACATATATGAAGCGCTTTTAATCGGATTATTAGTGATGGTCGGACCCGGAACTCGCGTTCCGGCAAACATCTTGTTGAATGGTTGCACGCCTTGTGGCGCGCCAGTCGATCGTAATTGAGCAGGAATTGAAACTGATGGCGACCTCACTTCAGGACTTGATATAACTTTCGGCGTCGATTGAACGACGTTCGAAGTAATCGTTTTTGTGTTTTTCCCTTTGGCAGCGACAGCCATGGTATAGGAAACACTAGCTTTGGTACTAATGCTTATGGGATATTGTTGTACTGTCACTGATGCACAACTTGTTGACTGTATTTTCGTTGCGGCTGTATTTTTTACATTCCACGCACTAATATTTGCATTAACAAACGGTGCCGTATTGGCTAAAGAAGTGGAAGGCCTTAAGATAATACCAGAGCGATTTGTAAATGCAGCTACACTTGTCGGTACACTGGACGACGTGGAAACTGCGCTTATCGATGGCTTAAAAATTGCGGTGTTAGTGCTCGATTGCGAGTGACGCGACACTCCCGTTAACGATATATTCGACCCTTTATTCGTAACTCGACTGTTACTTATTTCATCACTATTAACACTTGTTGGTCTACTCAAACCCAAAGACTTGATAATTTCTGACAGATCTTTTTCAGTCTCCTTCGAAAGAGCTGCAATTAACTGTTGAGCATGTCGTGTGGCGTCTGCCGACCCTTTGATGATCACCATTCTGTCTCCCTGTCCTTTTTGCTTTTCAACTTCAATGTGAGCGCCAGATATTTCTCTAATTGTATTTATATTACAACCTCCACGACCAATCACGCGACTTATGGCATTTGAAGGAACGACAACTTTTTTCGACTTTCTAACCACTTCTTTCCATCCTTCTTCTCGTTTTTGTCCCTTTTTTGATTGCATGCTTTGAGAAGAATAGGTATTGCTTGATGTATAAGACGAAGACGACACTCCTTTTAAATTGAAATAATTCGAACTTTTCGAATTCGATAAATTCGATGAATTTCCATTTAACTCTTTTGGCATTTCCACACTCAGCTCACCAAATCTATAATATAATTTTATAAATATCTATAATGATCTTAACATATTAAGAAGCTCTTAAGAAGATTTACTTACATATCGTTAGATTGTTTATTGCTATTAACACTTAGCTCCCGCTCAACTGCTTTCGATGGTTGACTCTTATGAGAAACAGAATTTACTGATGGCCACACTGTAACTGATACATTGCTCGTGCTTGAACTACAGCTCGACTCTAAACTTCTTTTATTTATGTTAATAATAACTGCCTTATTGTTTGCAACATTATTAGTATTATTCAAATTAACTTCTTCTTTCTTCTTCCCTTTCAAATTCAGAGAATTAATGTGTTGATTAGTGATTTTCTTTGCATTATTCACTTGGAGATAATTTTGCAGGTTTTGATTGCTATTTGTTTTCTTAAGCCTTTCTGAATCTTTTGGTTTATTAGCGCACGTCTGATCACTAATAACCGGATTGACTTTAATTGCTTGACTTTGTTTTATTTTAGTCTCTTTTTGAGAATCACGATTAGTAACTGGATTGACTTCGACAACATCTTCATCATCGTCTTCATCATTTGAGTCCTCATTATCCAGATAATCGTCGTCGTCGTCGTCATCATCTTCGTAGTCATCGATTTGTTTAGATTTGAGAAAAGATCGAGGATATCCGTCCCTTTTGTTTTCCTTTTCTTCGGCCACCAATTTCGAAGCTTTGATTTGTTCCTGTTTCTCCTTTTTCTTTTGTCGCTTTCGTTCCCTTCTTCGAGCTGCGGCCGCTTTTCTATTTTCCTCTCTCGATCGTTCCAAATCTATTTCCTCTAAAAGAATGGTCGCATTTTTATTTGCTTCTGCTGCCTGTCTTTCCTTAGCCTGTCTGAGAATTTCTGCGCATTGATTGGTCTTTTTTAATGATTCTTTGTCATTAATAAGAGCTATATAACGAGTTATTTCCTGATCAGATGGAAATTGATTGACGTGCTTAACCATCCATTTAACAACTTTAACGTGTCCCTTACGAAAAGCTGCCATCAAACAGGAAACTTTGCGATTGTCTTGACTATCTATATCGCATCCAGCATTAACTAAGAGCTGCACAACATCTAAGTGTCCACCGTTACAGGCCAGCCATAGTGGAGAGTTTCCTTTCTTATTCTTAACATCGACAGCCGCTCCTCTCGATAATAAAAGTTCAACAAATCGATAATGTCCTTTGTCTGCAGCTATAGTCAGTGCTGTATCCCTCGATGAGGGCACTGGAGGGGCGTTAACATCGGCTCCTTTATCGAGAAGGACGCGACCGACTTCGACATAACCACCAGAAGCTGCTTCCATTAAAGGTGTTAATCCCGTTTTAGCTCTATGCTCGACGTTTGCCTTTCTGTCGAGTAGAAGGCCGACCACTTCACACCTTCCTTGAAAGCACGCTAATGTGAGTGCGGTATTACGATTGGTTTCAATTTGCGCGTTAATATCACTTCCCATATCTAACAGCAATCTTACTGTAGCCGCGTGACCATTCATTGCGGCCAACATTAGAGGAGATATGCCTAATTTAGAACCAGTTCGTGAATTTATTTCTGCGCCGTGACTTAAAAGTAGTTTAATTATATTGACATAACCACCAGAAGCGGCTAAACTCAATGGGGTGTAATCCGAAACATTTCTATGCTCTTTATTTGCTCCGCGAGAGAGCAAGATGTCGACCACTTCGTATCTTCCACTCGAACAGGCCAATGATAAAGCAGTATCTTTTGTACGTTCAGATTGGGCTTCCATATCAGAGCCATTATTTAACATGATTTCAACAACATTTGCGTGTCCAGCAGTTGCCGATAACATTAAAGGGGTAAATCCTTTTTTGTCTCTATGTTCCATTTCAGCTCCTCTATTAAGCAGAAGTGAAACCAATTCGTCGTGACCGCCGGCACACGCAAGGGTTAACGCTGTGTCATGATTACTATCCGTTTGAGAATCTAAATCTACGGGTGGATACCAAGGAGGCGGTGATGGTATGCTCGCATGATTACTCGCTGTTACGCTTGTGGTTAATTTTGTAGGCATAGTTACATCAGTTTTATTCGACGTTATGATTAGGTCTGAATCTTGAAGACCGGTTTGAAAGCTTGACACAACCGTATTGTTCGAAGATATTTGCTCACTTGTTGTCGGAATCGTATAAGATATTTGAGAAGCTAACGAGGAGAGTGCGACATTTGTTGATTGCGATAGTGATGCAGTTAAAACTGAAGAGACTGAAGGAAATAATGGTTCAAATCCACTCGTTGGCGTCATTGAATTCGTAAACATTGTTGATAAAGAGCTTTGTGTCATCAAATTTGAAGAATCTTTGCATGAATTTTTTGGGATCGTTACTGTCGGCACTAAAAATATAAATAATATCGAAATTGTAGATAAATTACAAAAATTACAATACATACCAGAAACAGATTCCGTAACATTTGGAGGCGTTAAAACAAATTGTGAATTATTATCTTCTACTTCGACGGGATAAGGAATTATCGTAGAGATGATTGCAGTTCTATTCGACGTCGTCGATGGCGATAACGTAACTGGCGATAACGTCAACGAGACAGGAAAAGCTGGCGCTCCCAACGAATACATATCGTTCGAAGTGACCGAACTCAAACACGGCGTCTGATTCATTATAGTTGTTGTCGGTGTCGTGATAGTTGATAGTTGATGTATAGCTGATGGGGCATCAGTTTGCGTAGCCGTAGATGCAGCTGCAAACTGATTCTTCAATATCATCAACTGTTCATTCGTTAATGATTGAAGTAGAGATACATTTTGTGTCACTTGATTTATGTGCTGCTGAGGATTAACAAAACTTTGTTGACTCGTATTGATAATATTTCCCATTTTACTTGATTTCGTTAGTTTACTTGATTTAGAAAAACCCGATTTTTTATTAGCTTCTTGAGTTGGAGTGCTATTTGTTGTCGATGTTGTCGTGTAAACAGTCGGAACATTAATGGATTGATTGAGTTGAGTTGATTGTTGAGGTTGTGGTTGAAGAGCAGGCGTTTGACTTAACGCATTCGACTCGAACAGACGTGGAAGTAAGTATGGAATCGTGGCGTCAATCTTGATATTACTGGCGGCCGCCTGAAGAAATTGTAGGGTTTCAGGTCTTGAGCTAAAATTTTGCGCCAATTCCGATAATATCATCTGCTGCTGTTGCAATAAATTTTGAGTTTGTTGATTAACAGAATTTGGAATAGAGCTCAACTGTTCTGACTGTTCGAGATTTACTGCATTTTTCAAATTCATTTTTTCAATATCATCAGTTATACTTGATTGAGAAGAGATTAAACTTCTTGAAACGCTTGAACTCATTTGATGCTGAGACAGTTGTTTTGAAGCGGAGTTTTTTATTTTGCTATTAGATCGTGGCCTACGACTTGCGGGCGGAGTCAGTAAAGATACAGAAGTGTTGGGCGTTGAACTAATTGTACTTGCAATTGATGTCTGATTAGGCGATGCAGAAGCAAAGTTGGCAGATGTTGACAGATCAGAATTGGCAGACGTCGAAGATGATTGAAATTGCGTCAACTGAAATGGTGAGTCGGCGATCTTGAACTGCTTTTGCAAGTTAGACATATCCAGACATATGCCATGCGATGAAACACTGGCAGGAATATTATTCGCATCTACAGGTATATTTGTGGATACTTGCGATAGCGAAGGACACGACAAGCCTGCCTGATAGCACTGGATCAGCTGTTGCTGCCAATGGGCCTGATATTCTCTTTCGACTCTTTGCAGTTCCTCAAGAATTTGCTGCTTTTGACGAATTTGTTCTTCTTTTGCCGGATCTAATTCGTCGGTTCGCCGAATCATATCATTGATGCGCGCTTCAAGTCTTTCCGCTTCTTTAAGGGCATCAATGCTAGAAAAAGTTGACGAGTCTGTAGTTATGTTAGAAGAAGGCAATAAAGATGCTCCGCTATCGGATAGACTCCTCTCTAAAACTTTGTTTACTGAACGCCCTTTTGGAAAGGGAATATATCCATCTATTGAATCGGAAGTTAACTTATTATTGGTATTTACAGGAAAAGAACTGTTTTCTTTAGAAATATTTTTCTTTGACGATAATTTTTGAAGATTAATTTTCGATTGATTTGAAGAGGAATTGGAAGGCGTTCTGTTAGAGACATCTTCGAGTTGGATGGTATGAGAGGGAACTCGTGGAACTGTTTCGGTGTCAGTAGTTGTTGTTAATTGAGACAAATCTACTGTTGGCGAAGAAGCTATCAGATTGCTTGGATAATCGATGAGCAATTGTACAACTGTTGTGTGGCCACCTTTGGCGGCTTCAATCAGCATCGTTGAGTTGTCCTTTAACCTGTGTGTGGGATCGGCATTGTTGGCGAGAAGCAGTTCGACCACAGCTAAATGACCGCCAGCACACGCTAACGAAAGTGGAGTGTGATCGTTATTTGTTGTCATTTTGTTCACAGTCGCCCCTTTATTAATAAGAAACTGAACGGTACACAGATGTCCGGCACGCGCCGCCTTCATTAATGGTGTTCGTCCGCCCTCTGCCTCGTGCTCCAAATTAGCGCCCGCTTGCAGGAGCAGCTCTGCTACATCTGTGTGGCCGTTTTCACAGGCATACATTAGAGCAGTGTCTCCCGAGCTGGTGGTAGCGTTCACATTAGCTCCAGCGTTAATGAGATGCCGAACAAGATCTAAATGTCCCTCTTGTGCGGCTTCCATTAATGGCGTGTTAGCTCCGGCTTCGATATCGGCGCCGGCTTTTATTAAAAAGTCAGCCACATCTAAAAAGCCTCCACAACAGGCTAGAGTTAACGCTGTTTCTTGTGTCTCCTCAGTCTGGGCGTTAATATCTCCGCCCTGACTCAATAGTAAAGCTACCATTTCTTCGTGTCCCTCTCTGGCGGCTTCCATTAACGGCGTATAGCCCTCATCGTTCACCTCTTCAATGTTGGCACCGCGTTCTAATAAAAGCATGGCTAACTCCACGTGACCGCCACATGCGGCCAAAGTTAAAGGTGACTCGAAGCTATCGGCCGGCATATTAACTTGTGCTCCAGAGTCGAGCAAAAGTCGAGCCACTTCGACGTGACCGTCCATTGAAGCCTCCATGAGTGCGGTATGCATTTCGTCAGTTTTGTGCTCCTGATCAGCGCCCGCTTCGAGAAGAAAGCGTACCATTTCGAGGTGTCCTTTATAACAGGCCAGTGTGAGCGCAGATTCTTTGAATTCATTGGAGTGCGTGTTAATGCTCGCTCCGTTTTCAACTAGAATTTTGGCGACACCCACGTGACCAGCACTGGCAGCTTCCATAAGAGGCGTGTGTCCGTTCTCATTGTGATCTTCAACATTCGCGCCGTGCTTTAACAGTAATTTCACAACATCTTCGTGACCACCAGCACACGCATACATCAAAGGCGTATTTCCTTGCGATGTCTGCGCATTCACTTCGGCGTTGTTCTCCAACAACAATTCAATTATTTTGAAATGACCAGCACTCGACGCTTCCATCAAAGGAGTGGTATCTTTAAGTCCTCTATCCTCAACGTTGGCACGAGCCACGAGTAGTTGCTTAGCTAACTCGTAATGCCCTGACGAACACGCAAACGATAAAAAACTTTCACCTTCTTCTGTCACTTCATTTATATTACAATTGTCTTCAATCAAACACGTCGAGCCGTCATTATTAGCAGCAGCTTCTTGTGTGAGTTCGTGTTGTTTAAGAATAACGTTCGTAGTGTTTAAAGGAGTTATGGATGCGATTTGCGAGTCGTTGATTCGCATTTTGGCGATGGCAGCCGCCGCCTCGTCCAGAGCGCAGTGCACGTCACTCACTGCGAATGAAGACGCTATCCTCCGAAGCACATCGGCGTCGATCAGGTGCTTATCTGTAGCCAAATAAATACTTCATTACATTTTCAACTCAACTGTTTATGTAAATTCTAGTATTAACCGGCTTCGAGTAACGCTTCTAAATTAGCTCTGGATGTGGGATCCATTTCTGCAGTTTCAGTTAAGTGTATACCTAAATAATAGGTATCAATTCATCGAAACAATACAATTAATGCTTACATACCCGTTACTATTTGATTATCCGTCGTCTCTGCAGATAATAGAAATTTGGAAGTATCTAAAACTGGTTCCTCTTCTAATGTGAACGATTCGACCTATTTTAACAATAATTTAATTATTTAGTCATTTATTGTTTAGTAAAAATGAAATTTATAAGTAATTTAATTATGAAGTTTAATATTTAATTAAATTGATGTTAAACTTAAGAAAATATGAATTGTCACACGAAAACTGACATTTAGACAATTATTTTTAGTGATAAATCAAAGATATCTACAGAAATGCATATAAATTATAAAATAAAATAATTCATTTGTGAAATTTTCAGTTTCGCAACGCTGAATGCACTCCATTAATGTGAACATATGATTCTATATAAAGTATGAAACACTCAAATAATACTCACTTCATTATGAATCATATAAAGATTGTATTATTTTTAAAAACTAAACAAAAAGGTATGAAAGTATAATTAATTAGTATAATTGATAATTGAAATTTAAAGCTTATAAAGAGATGCCTAAATAAATACAATATGAAATGTATACAAATCGATGCCAATCATGTGATTCTTATAAGCCTTTATAAATTAATAACATTTAAGTCATAAATGATGTTTAAAAGAAGTTTTTTTACATAATGTAATGATGTTTTAAAAAAATAATATTCTCGTCTTTGAATACTAAATAAAATGCTTTGTTTTTTGTTATCATTATTACCATAAAAGAGCGCTAATTGTTATCTTGAAAAGTAAATAAAGAAAAATTTTGAGTTTAGGTTTTGAATAAATTTGATAAAAACAAATAATGAAAAAAAAATCAAATTAATCATAATTAACTATAAAGCGGTCAAATGGCAACATATTTGCTAATATGAAATGCCTAATGATTTACGTGGAAATGTGCTCATTCTTACTGTTTACAGACTTGTTTACGCGTAAGAAGTATACTATTATGTATAATAGAAATACGCCTTTCAAACATCAGGAAGAGATTGAATGAAGAGAATGAATGAATGGCTCACAACACGAGTTGCAAATTGTGTTTTTCATATATGCATATTGAATATATCTAACATTCTTTCGACCACTCATTACACCACTCTTTCGACCAAATCGTGTTTCGTTTTCACACTTTTATTATTAATTAAATCGCTTGAAACACATTTGAACATACTTTCCCGAAATAGACAATATTTCTAATATGATTAACCGCTTAGAAATAAATATTTGGTTTACATAATTGAATGAAAAGCATTACAACTATTTGTAATGATTGTCATGTGTTACCACTATATAGACTCGAAATGCATTTCACATTATATCGCAATTAATTAATGGGTCGACACTAAACACTATTATTTACGACTATTATAATCATTTGCGAGCATAAAATAAGCATAAATGCAAAATAATAGGCAAAAAAGCGACAAAAAGTGTGGTAAAGAGGAGAACAATGGTTAGTATACCTCAGAGTTGTCGTCGTCTTCCTCTTCAGACTCGAACAACTCTGCCATTAAATTAATTTTAGGCGAAGAGGAGGTGTTGTGTTGAGCGGTCGGTTGAATGGTTTGGGACATGGATTGGGTAACGGATTGTGAAACAGATTGCGAGACAGATTGAGACGATAGCTGAACGGAGTGATGCGTCGGTGATAGCGGTG
>JAQIYA010000439.1:0-20580 GCA_034699355.1 Microtritia minima
TTTTAAATTTACAATTAATTGGGTAAACATGCAATAAATTAATATGGGTTTCAATTTTATAAACAATTCATATTTGTCGCTAATAAGTGCAAACAACCAATTGGTCGAAATTGAAATTAACGAAGAGTCGCACTCGAGGTTAAAAGCAGATCAATGGACACTTTATATTATCGATAAATTTTCTGATTTATATTTTTTGAGTTATGGATGACTTCAAGTATCAAAACGGAATACGGCGGGTAAGGACTAACTATAAATGTTACACATTTGGCACATTCAGATCTATAAATAAATTTATTTATTCAATAAATTAATTCTTTATTGTCCTTAGAATTCTTTGCACTGATATCTAGAATACCGTATTTAAATGAGGATCAATTAAATCGAGCCAAAAGTATTGTCACGAGATTTGGTGGCGAACATATGTCGCTATTCGCGCATAAATGTAAAAATATTGGTTACAGTCGTTTATTACAGTCGCGTTACAATAAAAGTTAATGTAAATCACAAAAATATACTTTCCATTTGTGTCCCAAACTTCTCCATAACGACATCGGTCTAACTTATTACCACTAATTAAATTCAAATAAATAAATACATCAGTTTAATGAAAAGAAATATATAATTTATTTTCTCATTTAAATATAATTGTCACCATAAAACTGTACACTTCCAGAAAATAATTTTTATCATCAAAAGTTTTTTCATAACACTATACTCATTACATGTTTATTTTTATTTTCTCTGTTTTGACAAATTGTCGCATTAAAAAATATATATTCTTTCTGTTTATGTTTCATTTTTCAATTACAGTAATAATTAATAATAATAATAATTATATAATAATAATTCATTTTATTACCTCTCGTTTCAGTCTATATCAAACTAGAATTTCATTCATTATAACTTATGTGCACAAGAATTTGCAAAATAAAAACAAACAAACAAAAAATTGGAAATTACAAACTTTTCAAAAGATTAACACAAAATACTTTTCTAAATTCTCTTTTTTGTGGGTTCATTCATATGATTTCTATAAATTAGATCACAATAATTATTGACATATTAAAGACTTGATGGTTCAATGTTTGGGCAAAAAAATTATATAGTTTTCAAAAGCTTCAGTCCAATTAAAAATTAAAAAATACAACATTTAAATATTGAAAATTAAAAAATAACCTAAAACTAAATTGCAAATTAAAAAACTAATTTTTAATAATTAAAAAAAAATTTATAAAAATATTGTGCATATCATATCTTAAAACTCTTCTCATATAATTCTAATATAACACTCAAACGCTCGTTTTAAATAACGTAACACATCATCAATTCAATTGATTAATGAAAATTAAATTAAAATATAAACTAAAATAATAATAATAATAATAATTAAAATAGTGATGAGAGCTGCGATAGAATTATTAAAGTGGCGCTCAATGGCTGATGAAATAATTTAAATATTAACATAAAAGATAAGCGAAACAAAATCGGAAACGCCACTGAATAACGTGCATTCATTTTATGTGTGATGAGTTGTTTATGTTAATGATTACGATTATTAGCTCTACGGTCCACAGGAGCTGAACCGCTCCAATCAAGATTAGACATTAATAAGGTTTAGTCAATATTCAACTAATTTAATCATTTTTCGTAATTTTTTTTCGAAATTTATAATAAAATAAAATATATAATATAATTTTTGGCTTTTTTGTAATGTAAATGTAATGATTAAATTATTTATTTTTAGATTTAATTCTTTTTTAAAATTCAAATTATTGATAAATCAAAACAATTGAATATATGATATTTATAAATATTTCGAAATATTTAAGAAAATCTAAGATTAACTTAATATAATTAAAAATTTCACTCACTAATTATGACAAAATGTAATCGCTTTTAAAAAACATGATTCTCTAACGTTAAATAAATAATTTCTCCCAATGTTATGAAAGCTCTACACTAAAAGCGAGTCGAAATTGAGATATAATAATACCTTATTTTGCCATTTATACCCATTTTGCCTCACTGTATAATACATACCCATTCTATAAACAGTTTTGTTAATTAAAAACAAACATATTTTCCTGTCGAATAAACAAAAATTGATAATTACAATTCAATGCACTGCAAAGACTTAGCATATAACAAAAATTCTTTCTGTTAAATTAAATAAATTAAGTTTTAAGTAGACTTAAAATGCTTGACAATAGCAGCTTTGAAGTATTGGCCAAAATATGATAGTTTGTATACCATTAAATTAAAATTTCTAACCTTTTCAACACCGGTCTAAATCTATTTTATGCAATATAAGTTATTACATGATTTTCATTTCTATTATATCTATCAGTGAAGTATTACAAGAGTATGACTATCAATATTAACAATGTTTTTGAATCATTGTTATAGTAATCATATTATACCGTGAGGTTAAAGGGTTTACTCATTAATGCTAAATATAGAGATATATATAATCTAATATTCAAAATATAACATTAAATTTAGTAAATAGCGTAATATAAGCTTATATATATAACTATATAATCTAAATATAAATTTATGTCATTATAATTTCTATTCGATAAACTACGAGAAAATATATATCTTTTTCAAATTTAAAAGTCTTGTCAAATATAGACAAAGAACTTACTTAAAACTTTTTAGTAAACTTTTTCGATTTGTGTTCAATCCTTTCAAAAAATAGAGAATTAAATTTTATAACATTAACATTAAATTTTTAAGCAGAATATATTAAATAAGCTGTAGTTTTAGATAAATTATTGAATTTCATTGAAATATAAATAACATATTATATGAAATTTCGGGTAATTAATAAATGGCATATATTATATTAATACTAAACGAAATCAAGAATATTTCAATGACTATCAACAATTCATATATTTTTCACAATTTTGATTATTTTTGGCATCTATTGACGATCAGCTCTTTAAATTTGGGACATTGAGTGAGATTTGATGAATTAATATTGAATATGTGGAGTAATCTCCACATATTCAAACGTCAAATGATGTGTGATATACATACAAGTAAAAGAAAATGCATCAGATTTCGCCTGAAATTCTTATCGGATTATATATATATGGATGATTGTGAGGAGAAACAAATTAATGGTCATAATTATGTATTTATGCATTCGTGCGATGATATATATCAATATATGTGATTTGCTTTTCTGATGATTTTGCAGATAATTATTTCAAGTATTGTAAACTTTGGTCATTTTTTAGTTTAATTAAGCGTTCAATTTGACGGATAAGATCGACAATAAAAGCTCCAAATTATTCCCGTCTAATTCTTTTACTTGTGCGCGATAGTGCTGTTGTCGTTGTGGCGACAAAATCAAATTCTGGTCCTCCAATTATTCCGCTTTTAAACGAGCCTAAAATTGACAAATGCAATACATTTATGAAATTATATTCATATTAAATAATTTTTTGAAAATGTAAGCCTTAATAAATTGTTAAATACCGGAATGCCTGTATCTCTTGTTGATATTGACTTGCGATTGAGCCGTTAATTGCAATTGAATGGCGGACGTGTTCAACTTATCTGCGAGTAATAAATGCTTAAGACCTGCAATCTTCTGACTCGAGAGAGTAACCATTGTTTTCTCTTCGTAAATATCGTCCTTTCTATCTGTGGTTTCTTTAACGATATTATTGTTACCGTTATTCATGTAGTTATTGAAATTATTATTGGTTTTATTGTTAAAATTAGTTGAATGACTGGTATCTGATGGCAAAACGCCAACACTCGAGGCTAAAGTGTTTGCTGTCAATGTTTTTGGCGTTGTTGTTGATGTGATGGCATTGCAGTCAATGGTCGCTGTGAATGCGTTTTCAATGTCCTGTCCGAGAAGATATCGAGGATTGAGAATGTTCTCACTACAGGCCGCCGCCAACGCAGCTATCGTTGGGTTTGCCTCTTCGCTCGCGTCAATATCTTTAACGAGTGATTTTATTAAATCTGACTCCGATTGACTGTAAAAAATATATAATTAAGTGTAATTACTTAAAATTAGAAGTAAATATATATGATAAATGTTTTTCAGATTTAAATATATAAAATTTAAAATAAATAATTATGTAAGAAAATTTTAGAAAAGCAAAAAAAGGTACACTTTTTAATTTTTAAGTTACATTTAAAAAATTAAGTCTAAACTTTTTACCATAAACTGCTGTCAGTGTTGCGATCATTTTCATAGATACCAGTCTTGCTCTTGATATCACTCTTTTCATTGGCACTCAATTTCTTACTCTCTTTTTGGTTAACAATAGTCATCTTTTTAATATTTTCGATTCTCTCCAAATCTTCATCTTCTTTTTCAATATCATCATCATTTTCTAGGCTATTCTCCGCTTTGATATCAACTTTGGCTCGAATATATGGAGGAAATTTGGCAATAGTGGCAACTAATGGTTTGGCCCAACCGATATGTAAGACTGGTGTGGACGATCCCTCCTCCCAACCGCACAGTCCGTCGTAAAATCTCAACAGATGAGCAAAACATTCGGGGTCTTGCAATAGTGGCTTCGGTGACATTCCGCTCGGTTCGCATCCGCCGGCGGACACCACTTTTACCATATGTGGAATTAATTCGTTTGAGATTTCCAAAAATTCTTTGTATATTTCTTCATCATCTCGAGTATAATTATAGTGTTTAATAACTTGAGCGGCTATAAAAGAAATATATACAAATTATGATAATAAATGACATCGAAATCATATAAAATAATGAAAAAGACAGACCGTCGGCCCAAGTGCTGAGCGCCTCCTTAAACCTTCCGTTGCGATAGAGATAACCAGCGAGATAGGTATAGGGGTAGACGTGAGAGTTGGCGTAAATCTTTTTCGCCACATTGATTGCTTCGTAGAATAATTCGATCGGCGATTTGCGCAAAGGAAACGACGGACAGATGTCCTCCAGGTCTCCCAGATTTCCGATCGCCATCGGATATTGCGAGAGATGATTGTTATCGTAGAGTATCCACAATAACTGCTGCTGAAGGATAGCGAGCTCTTCCGAGTCCTGGTTCGAGTTGATCGATGGATTCATGGCGGACACTAAGGCCGCGATCGCCATGTATTTGCTGCAAATGACTGCGTGTCCGTTCAGATAGAGCCACGAGTCGCTGTTGGACACGACCGCCTGACCGCGCTTGTCTTCGTTGCCCTTGCCGTGCCACGTGACCTCCGAGCTCTCGCCGTCGCCGAACACGACCCACGCGTGGTCCTCCGACAGCGCCAGTTGCACGTCGTCCAGACCGAGTATCTGACACGCGGCCACCACCGCGTACGCCACGCCGAAGCAGTCCAACTTGTTGCCGGTCAGGTACGAGTAGATGGTCTGCAAGTGGGCCCGATCTTTATAGTAGGAGCGCGTTAAGTGCGACCAAATCACGTCCGATATCTTCTTTATTAATTCTCGTGAGGTTTTCTTTGGATACAGCGATAGGTCGACAGAACCTGAACACCGAAATAGACGTTCACTTGATTGACACTCATTAACACTCGTTGACAACAGTGACAACGAAGACTGACCTTTGATCTGAGTGGTGAACTTGTGGAGCAGAGCGTCGCACGTGTTGAACGTCACGTACGGGATCTGAATGGTCATCACTTCGTTCTGGGAGTGCGGCGACGACGAGCTCGCCATGAATGGTGAGAGCAATTCCTTGCCGTCTTTGGCGACCGTCAGCGACGACTCGATAAGTCCGGCCACGATTGACAACTGCGCCAAATTGGGCTTCCGGTCGGTCCGCAACTGCGAGCGAAACAGTTCGCAGACGTCGCCAATGGTTTTGAGTGGAAAGAGTCGGCGAACAGTTGGCGCACTCTTACTGTCAGCCATTTTTCTTATTTTCGTTTCGCAAACTGTGTGTTATATGCGTGTTGTGTGTGTGTTGTGTATGTGTTATGCGTTGTGTATGTTTTTCGTAAACAACTTTTTTCTATGTTATTGTCACAAATGGATGCGAGAGAGAGAGGGAGCGTATGTGCAGTGCGGACGCGCGCGCGCCTATTAATAACAATGTTAACAATGCGTATGTCAGTCGCAATCATTTATTGCGCGTGTTTTGCTAGAAATTTCTTTATAATACCAATTACTGCGTATCGCTTTATTAGTTTGCACTTAATTTTGCGATACGTTTGAGTTGCGTTTGACTCGATAGCTATGACGCAATTATAGGTACATTGTTTATAGGGTATAGAGTTTTTTGTTTGACACTTATCCCCTTCTATGCCTTTAACTTTTTTTTTATAAATAGCACTTTTCCTATACTGTGATATATGTAAGGTTGCGCTGAGGAGTGCGTGTCAGCCTTAAGCACAGGTAAACAGTTTGCATAGCCGTGCGTTCAGTTGTCAGATCGTATTTATTGCGCACTAAACAAACTTTTTAACGCTAAACTGATCGAGAGCTGACTATAAATCATTTCTAAGGCTTAATGTAAATGTTTTCTATTTTTTCGAGATTTTCCATTAAAAAAAAGTATTATTAGCTGAAAAACAGATCGATAAACGTTTGAAATTCGTTTTATGTGCGAATTATTTACACTGAATTCGGGGAAACAAAGCGAAACCAAACTATTTTGTAAACAAGGCATGACTCAAACGGCAAAACTTTCCGTTTGGCATATGTTTTGGTTTATTCAACTTAACGGAAATTTTTAGTTTTGTTTTCTTTTTTATTCTCGTTTAAAAATAACTTAAATATAAAATTCTATTTCGTATGTAAACAATTATTTGAAACAATAAAAAAATAAATGTAAATAAAACAAAGACATTAAAAGCAACAAAAATATAGTATTTATTTGACACAATAATGAGCTACAATAAGCTCTTTTTAGCATTTTATTATTTTGAACATAAAAGATTTTAAGTTAATGAGAGTTCAAATAATAATTAATTCATTTGTTTGTATTGTGTCTCATATCGTTCGAACTTTCCTTATTTAAAGAGTGGTTTATATTGATTTTCAAAAGTAATTTTCAATAATGAATTGAATGGACAGAAACTAATGTTTTCGGTCTCGACTGACATCAGTAAATTCAGACTCAATGATTTGCTTTTGTGTTACCTTTTTTGTGCGTTACGACATTGTATATCAGCCGAAATTCGCATTAAAATAAAAATAAAAATGTAGCAATAAATAAGACGGACTCGTGTATAAGAAGAATTTTAGAAAAGTTTTATATTTGCCGTTTATTTAAAATAAACATATGAAATAGCAATATATGCCAATTATAGCCATATATAACCATTCTATATGCCAAAGGAATAGCGTTACAGTGATCTGAAATAAATTTTAAAGGATCTAAAAGTTATTGATATCATTTCATCCAGATTTAGATTGTCTATAAGAGCAGTTACTTCAATTGGAAAGAAACTTGCAGTCGATTTTGAAGGAAAAATGGCTTAGTTTTGATTAATTGTAAAAATGCATTGAATTTGATAAGAATTTCGACATATAATCATTTTTTTATGCACTGAATTTTATTATCAATTAATTTAATAAATTAATCTTTTTTTTATTATCTTTTCTAAGATATGATTATTTAATTAACAATAATAAACAGTTAATTAACAATAATAAATTAAGAAATTTTTAAAATGTTTAGTTTTTTATATAAAATATATAAAGTTTATATTTAAGTAAATGTAGATCAACTTCTCCCCCAACCCCTCACTCTGAGACAATAAAAGATGACTTCCAAAATAGTAATCATTTTAGTTGATAGTTTTGCTGCCAAACATGTAGTAAAGTTGGACATTAAGTATAAGTTGTCAATTGTGAATTTACAGCATGTTATTCGTAGAATATTCTTTTAGAGTTATTCTAATATTATTTTTTAAAAAATTTAAAATCCTGGATATTTCTTAATTTTTACATTAAAAAAAACCTGTGTAACATTATGCAGGTATACATTTACACGCATTAGTATATTAGATAACAAACGCAACTTTATCTTTATTTTAATAACACTTCTAAAGGGCATTAAAATAGATGTAACATTATGGACATAAAATTACACCTTTCGCGACAGACTTGCATAATATTGGCTGCAATCTAAAGAGAATGAATACTGTAATAGTGAAATTCATTACAATATTTATAAAATAAGAATAATTTATTCTTAAAATTTTTTCCCGATATGAACCAATATTTCTTTTAATTACTTATATCCGACACCAAACAGTTAGGAATTAAAATATTAAATTTTATAATAAAAATATCTTAATAATAAAGATTTTTGAAAGATTTAAATATTATTACGTGTTTAAAACTAAATGAATGACTACAGTTTTATTTATAATTGAAAATTACATCGTAATTACAATTGAAAATATTTCGCATTCATAACTTTTTTTCAATTTAAAGTTACTTATTTTATTTTAAAATTATACATAATTTATTACACATTCAAAACAGTATTAGGATATCTCTTAAGCTAATTTGTAATATCACTATAATTACAGCTAATCATCGAAATCCATCCGAAATTATTCAATCTTTCTTTTTGGCGGATAAAGCATTTTTCGCAATTCGTTGCCAACAAATATGCTGTCCAACACAATAGCTATTAGTATGACATAAAACAATAATTTGTCGCTCAAACCATTTCGCAGATACATCGGCACATCTGGTCTCAACTATATTGCAATTATAAAATGATATAAGTTTAAATAAGTATGGTTTACATGAAAAACCTATTTTAAAATAACAGTAATATAATAAACAAATCTCAAGTTATAAACAAAAGTTTGTATCAAAAGTTATCTCAAGTTTGTATCTGTAAAGATATTTATACAAAAATAATAAAACGCGTTCATTACCTGAAACCAGATTTGTTTTTTGCGGAGATTGATGTACTTTCTCGTGGCGTAAATGCCGTTATCGGGATCTCGTTTCGATGTGGTCGGTATCATAGAGTCGGGAATGTCGCGCCACGAACGCCACCCGTATTTGTTGGCCGTCGGGTTCTTCACGTCGTACGTCGGCTCATACGATGACGACATTCGCCACTGATATGTCAGTTGCGTTCATAGAAACAAATGGTTATGAATTAACTCATGATATTATCTTTATTATAATTGTTTTGATTGAATACCGCTGTTGTGTTAAGCGATGGCATCAATGATTTCAGTTTCGCCGAACGGATGGCTAATTGAGACATCGTTTGCGACAATCTTTGCTAATCTCGGCTAATATTAAATTAAATGAATTAATGGTTAACAATTAATTAATATTATACTGAATTGAATGTTTACCTGAAAAGTAACTCTCAATAATGGCTACAAATTGGGGAACATTTTGGCATTACTAGCGCTGTCTATATTTAATGGTCTCCAATGCATACAAACGTAGTGCTATTATTGACACCTTTTAATATGAAAGCGAAACACATCAAAGTTTTCGTTGATTAGCCGATGCAAGAATATAGCGGTGAGTATAAATTAATATAATAAAGTTAAGTTGAGTATTAGAAAAGTATTTTTATGTTAGCCATAAACTTATTTACGAACACATATTTTTTAATTCTCGACATATGATTTACTTAATTCGTTTAAATTGTAATAAATACTAAAATCATGCAATTCAAACATATAACACATTAAAGAGTCTAAAATTTTCTACATTTTGATAAAGAATTTGTTGTGTAAGTGATGTAAACAATAACAGACACATAAGTCACACTCTTATCTGTAAAACTTGTAAACTTTAAATAACAAAACACAGTATCCCCACTGTATTTTTCAAACTCTAATCAAATAATTAGTTGAATATAAATTTAGATGTTTAAGATAGATTTAATTTGAAATACTAAAGCATATGTGTTTTACAAATATATTAAAGTATATGTAAAAATTTTAGTAAGTTATGAATTTTATAAAAGATATGTTAAAATATTATGATTGTTAAAAATATATCGATATAATTACTGTTTGAAATCTTTATTATTATTTTTCACTCTCGAAAGCTATAATATTAGATTTAATTGTAATTTTAAATAATATCACTTTCTTGTAAAAATGTTGATGTAATTGTTATGATTATTATTACCAAATCAAGTAAATTTATTTTATTATATTTTGATAAATTATTTCTTTAACAAAAAACAAATTAAAAATTTAACATACAGTGTAGTTATTCTTTAAAAAATAAAACTTTAAACTTTATCTATGCATCAGTTATACACGTTATATAAATAGAAGACATTAATAAGATTTAGAAATTCATTCATTTAACAATTTCCAATGTAATGAGTTAGCCATTGAGTTAGAAAGTTGATGATACCTTTAAGCACTTAATGGTCTGCATCTAAAACTACATACTTTTCTCGGAAATAATGTAACGCCTTCTCAATTTTATTCTGTATTGAACCACTTATGGCATGTGAGTAGCAGTGCGTTTAATCATAAGTTATGAATTCAATACAGTATAACCTTTTTTCTAAAACCTTTATACTGTTTAAATATTGTTATTAACAAAATAAAAATTATAATTATTTTGTTTAATAATGTTAAAGTTATAATAATTTGTAAATTAAAATGGTTTCCCAAATGAGTAATACTTAAATTAGAATGATTTCGATATTAAATTTGATTAATTTAAATTACTTAAAGTTTATCAGAATTAGCGACTTAAGTATAAAAAACATTTTAAAATTATTCACAAAAACATCACATTTTATAAATTTTTAAATATATTATTTATTTTAAAACTGCGAAAACACAATAAATAAAAATATTTTTATAAAATTAAATCGATGTGTATATTTTTGAAAACTTATTTGAAAAAATTATACAACGAAGCTAATGGACTAAAATCTTTTACGACATAATCGATAAAAGATTTTAGTTTAATATGGAATTTTTACAATAGCATAATAACACCGCATTTGCATTGCCAATTGGCTTTAATAAAAATTGAATTTTAAACATTTTATTCTATTATATTTCCATATAAAAATAATTTAATTAAATAAAATAAAATAAGATAACATTACAATGTAAAAATAAGATAACATTACAATGTAAAAATAAGATAACATTACAATGTAAAAATAAGATAACATTACAATGTAAAAATTTTTATTATTAAAATATCACAATTAATCTTTTAATAGCAGTGTCAAGAAATTATTGTTAAATAAATTTTATAAACCTTATTAATCTTATTTAACTAAAGCTACTAATATGTTCTATAAATAAAGTTTATTATAAAATAATAAAATATGTTGTGATAAAGGTTTCACAAAAAACTTTAGTATTTTATAGTAGTAAATATTTTTATTAATATATAATTTTACGTTTATAAAAATTAATTTTTATTCTTATAATTATTGTTATTAAAAGATATTGAATAAGTGTTATAACTTGTAGCGAGTTAAGCACGCATTTCTCATTTGCCAGATCGCTAATACGTAGGTTGTACTTTAGCAAAAATCGATACCAACTTACGCGAGCACACTATCATTTCACAATCAAATATGAGTTCTTACAAGACGAAAGTCTAAACAAATATTTTCGATAGTTTTCTATTCAATATTTGTATAATAAAAATTGTTTTATCAATGATGTAAATTAATTAAAACAAATGTGGATTTAATTGTTATACAAAGTTAGACCAACCAAACTCTTGGAGTGATAGAAGAATGGTATCGCGTGGTACGTAAAATTTGTTTGAACAACTTTTACACATAATTAAATTTAGTCTAATTGGCGAATAAGAAGATTATCTATTTTTTGTTTCGTTTCATTTAAAGCGAATAATTTTTTAAGTATAATTTATTGGCTAATTTGTGTGGCGATCATAGAGAGCGGATGGCATACAATCTATGCGGGAAAGTGTCCTTCGAGTCGTGTGCTGTTTCCATGCAATTGCCATCTAAACAGCATCACATGCGGCGACAAACAAAAGTACGGCTTGAAGCGTATTTTTCTTGACTTAAGCAATAATCTGGCTATTAATGACAAGCATTTTAGAGATTTTATTTTTGAGAACCCATCGATCGAGGAGTTTGACGAGAATCTATTTCATAGCATTACGTTTAAAAATATCACTATAAGAGGCGCTAATAGTTTGATCAAAATCAAGTCAAACGCGTTCAATAACACAGCCAAAAGTGTGCAAATATTTGATCAAAGGGGAGACTCGAAGTTAGACAATAAATATATCAATCAGTTTTTTGACGCTTTGAGTTCTTTAGTTAATGTTAAGGAAATTATCATTGAGCTAAACTATATGAAGTCGTTTCCTTCGCAAGCGTTTCGAAACATTAATGGCAAACAAACCAAATTGGAAACTATTACTATCTATTCAAAGTCTATCACGAAAATATCAAATTACGCTTTCTATGAGTTGCCTAATTTAAGGCACGTCAAAATAGTCGCACAAAATTTATCGTGGATTTCGGCGCACTCTTTTGATTTTGAAATGCCGTCAAACCATATACTGAATATTGACTTACAGAGCAGCAAATTAAACGCTAAAAGTTTTGAAATCGACTCGTTTTTAGACACCAAGAGACCAATAAACCTGATGCTAATGCATAATAAAATTTATTACCTCAACGAAACTATATTTGCTCCCATTCTAAATAGCGATACAAGAAATGTAATTAATTTGGCAGGAAATGCATTGCAATGTAATTGTCAAATGTTTTGGATTATTAGCGATAAAGATTCCATTAAGCATCAAATAATAAACGCTGTCTGTAATGATCTTATAAACATATGGTCTATCGATGAATCGCATTTTAATGGCTGTAGATTAGATAATAATTATGCACCAAAACTAGTGATCAAATCATTGTCTTTCAAAACAAATAGTTCGCAGTTGTTTTTACTGTGTTTACTATTTTTATTACAATATTTAATTGTTAATGTCTAAAGTTGTGGGTTATTTGTGAAAACCACTTCAATTGTTTTATTTTATCGGATTAATAGATAGTATGTTAAATTTTACTAAAATTTATGTTAAGAAATTTATATTTATTATAATTATATAAGAAATTAAAATAATTTGTAAATTACTTTCTACATCTTAAACAAAATATGTATTAATATTTTATATTAAATTTAAATAAATTTACTATAAATTGAAAATATATTAATGTGTCTTTATTTTATAAATATAATACATTGTATAATAAGTAATTTTCTAAATATACTTTATTACATTTGAATTGAGTTAAAAAAATTTATTTTATTGGTTTAACAAACATATTTATTACTTTATGTTGCTTTCGTTCCTAAAGCATAGAAAATTATTGTAGGAAATAACAGACTCGCTATTTATTGTCAAACTCATTCACGCGCTGACATTTTAATTTAATAAATAAAGTGGGAATTGTAGGCAACGCGATACTACATTTCTATTGCGCTACATTAGCGAGTTTAGTATTGGATTTTACTAATGGATTTTTTGACACATTTTGACATCTAAGTATGCCTGTATTACAGAATTTACAAAATCAAAAGTGAAGTTAACTTATTAATATTATTTGTATATATGTTGTATAATATGTTGTTACTTATCTTTAATAACACCCTTAATAACTTAACATATTTATTAATTTCTAGTTAATCTATAAATAAGTTTAATTAATTATTATATTTTTTTTATTCACGAATTTTAATTTATTTTACTTACTGTTACTATATTTACCATATAAATAATTTTTGAATCAAAATTGAATTACAGTGAATTAAAATGCATTTATTGAATTAGAAATTTTATTTATTTTAAAAATATTTTACTGAAATTAATATATAAAGTTTAAATATTTATAAAATAAGTTTTGAGTGATTTATTTTACATTTCATAATACCTTTTAATAAAACCTTTTATCATTTAATTAAATGAACGATCATTTATTGAATGAATATAATTCTTTTAGAAACATACTTCACACGCCAACTAAACAGTAATTTTCAAAAACTAAAATTAATAAAATTAAAATTGATAAATAAAATTATAAAAATTAGTGCCTTAGTCTTGTTAACGTGTTTAACAAATGGGCTGTTTAAATATATTTTTCACCATAAAAACCACTTAAACCCCATATGTTTGTATTCAATAAATCAAACTTAATTCAATTATATATTAAATGATATGATTTCTGACAATTTTTATCCTCTTCCACTTTGACTTTTGTAATGTTGGTATATCTAAACTAAGCATTTTTAAAATAAATAAATAACAAAAATAATATTTAAAATTTAAGTCAATAATAAAAATATCATTAGCATCACACCAATAATTTTAATCTCTCATATTATTAATTTTACCTAAAAAATATTATTTGCTATTAAAATAAAACTTTTTTTAAATAAACAAATTTTTTAAATTAAACGTTACACTGAAAAATAATATAAAATATTAGTGATATTCATATTTTAAAATTTAACAATTAAAAACATTGCGGCACACTTTACCATTTTAATTAGTTATAGATATATCTTATTTTTATCGCAATTAATTACAGCAATTTCATCCAAAAAGTTTAAATAGTTTAATACAATTTTAAGTTAATTTATGTTTATTAGTTTCACTTTTAGAAAACAACATTTTAGTAATATTAACAAAAGGAGATTCAAAGAGTATAAATGCGAAGTAAGAAAGTATAAACGACTCGAAAAGTATACCACCGTAAAGCAAAACCTAAAAGATAAAACAAATTTAACGTTAAAAATAACTTCTGATACGAGGCAGGCTTTGAAAATGCGTAAACGCACCAAATTTTGATAGTTTATTGAAATAGGAAATCGCGTCTGCATCGCATTAAACCAAATTAGCATAGTGTGCGTGAAAAATAGACAAAACGATAATCGACTGAACGGCTGAAATATTGGACTGGAGAGCAGATCGTTAATAACGCTATCGCTGTCGACGACGCAGTGGAATACCACCCAACAGACCGACAGCGACCACAACGCGCGCACTGCGGCCACAATTAGTTGCGTGGAGAATAATGGATCGTACATGGCGTCGCTTTTCATGGGGTAGTACGTCGAGAACGGTATTAAAGTGATTAATGACATCGATAAGAGCCACAAAACGGTGTTCGCAATCTGCGAATAAAGTAATAACAATTTGTTATTACGAATTGCTTTATCAGAGCCAGCGATAACCCACTGCTCTGCCGAGCGTTCGAACATTAACTTCTGTTTGTTTTTTTATTTTCATTTAAAGTTGCTCTGCATTACCTTATTTTCGATTAGATTTCGTTTATATTTCTGAATTAAGAACGCAAGTATGACACCACTGAAATAAGGCAGCAAATGGTTGTGAGTGCCGAATCCATATAAGACTACACTCTTTAATGGAAACCTATATCGCATGATTTAGTCAAATAAGATCATTATGTATAATATAAAATAATACTAAAATTTATATAATTTAAATAAGTAAGCTATCAATTAAATTAATAAAAAATAATATTTTCTTAGACAAAATTTACTTGAAATTAATTCGGTATAAATGGTCGACATTAATGAGTTGCGCTATATTGAAATAGCCAATCATCATAGGAATGGTTAGGCTCAATGCAATCATCGCCAAACTAAAACCTACGCTCAATTTAGGCTTCGAGTAATAATAATAAATCGCAACGTATGAGAGAATATGCAATTGAAATTCAGCGCTCAAATACCAGCTTTGAAAGTTGCACTAAATGTCATACACAGACAATTGCAAACATGCTTTCGCATCAATTCAATCGTTATCATATTGAATAATTTACCGCATCTCTCGGATCAAACCAATTGCTAATATATAAGACATGCCTCCACAGGGATTGATAGCAGGCTTTGGTGTATGGATGGAGAATCTCGCTGTGAAATAGGGGACCACTTCCGAGCAGTTCAATGGTTATGGTGAAGCACGTCGTGCCGATTAGCAGTGGAGTAAATCTGGCATTTGTTAAATTGTGATTAACAATATTGCATAACTGGGGGCACTTATAAATACCGAATCCATCTATAGAAGCAAAATTGAAAAAAGTTTGGCGGAGTTTTCTTCATTGTATTAACAACAGAATAGACTGTAAGAAGACCACTGAAAATATGGCAAAGTTTATGGTGATATATGTGAACAAAACAAAAATAATATTTTATAATATAAATGGCAGTCTCTATGAAAACGAAACGAGGCGTAACTTAAATCATTGACTTGACTTATTTTATTGTTAAATTTAAAGAAAAATAAAGCAATAATTCAGCTATTTTTGCATAAGAATAAAATACAATTCTTAATGTATAATTTGCATGAAAATACGAGCGAGATCTGCAACTGTCGTTCCTTGTCTTATATTGAAATTATATTTAACTTATATAACTTGCCTAACAATAAATGAAATCTGCACCGAAAGTCCTCCATTATTAATTGGTTGAGTTAGCAATTGTTTGCCAAATTGAATGGCATCGCGAGGAAAGCGCGAGGCGGGCGACACTTTCATGAGTAGCGCGATCGGCACTAAAGCGCTCACGTGAGACAATATCACCCATAATATGCAAATCACGCGCAAACCATGAATAAATTGAAATTTGAAGTCGTCTTTAACTTCTCTAATTTGAAACAAAGTTTTGGTGCTCTTAATTATCGAATAGGAGAGCAATATTCTAATTAAATTAATAGCGGAATCGCTTAATGAGGTTAATTGCAATGTTGTGCCGATAATTACCAAACTTAATGAGATAGCTATGAGACTCCTGCAAGAAAACACTTTAATCATTTATTTTAATTTAACACCAAAAAAATTAGCTCAGATTCAGCTCTAATTTATAGAATTTTGGTGTTTTTACATCACCAATATTTGAGTCTAAACTTAAATTCATTAATCTTTTTGCGCCACAAATTTCTTTAAAAATCATTTATTTGATATTATCTTATAAAGATAGTAAAATTAATTACTAATATATATAAAAATAATGCATATTGTTATAAACACTGCTGTAATGTTAGACAAGAATTCGCATTCCTGTTTCGATTGCATAAAAAACATAAAAGAAAAGCTGACACGAGAATTCATCAATTTTATTCCTCAAATATATTGTGCTTTTCAAGCAGATATATATGAATAGATGCGCTGCTATTGATCTGATTGTCACTTTTGTATTTTCGTAACTGATTGATTGTCTTCAATACAGCGCATACAGAAATGGCAAATTAAACAGTGCTAACACATCATTTCAATTGTCACGCTTTTTATTTGTAAATTTTATACTCAATAAATTTCAATTTTGTGCTTCATTTTTAAAACTTTTACAACTATTTTTTTCATCTTTATTTAGCCAGCATTGCGCTCATTAATTCTATTTATATTATTTTTTAAATTAATCAAAATAGTTTTATTATTAATTTTATGCTCAAGTAATTCATGATTTTAATTAAAATCACGAATTTCTGATTTTAAAAAATAATATACTTTTATAGTTATAAATAGTATCAATATTTTAAAACTAAACTCTTAAAGCTAAAGCTCATTAAACTAATAAGCTGTAGTTTGCCTTTCATTATATGAAATAAAAAAATTTATGAACAAACTAAATATTGAAGTATTTCAAGAATTTTAGAAAGTTTTTTATAAAAGAATTAAATCCGCATTTTTTGTTTAAACAACACTGTCATCAGCTTTGCTTCAGCTATCATTGTGCCGAAAATAACTGAATTAAATTATTATAATAAATAAATTATTTTTCAGACATTTTTTTAAATTTAAGTTTAGTAAAGTAGATTTTTAAAATAAATTTTTCAATTTCAAGTTTTCTTGCATTTTTGTATTCTTTTTAAGATATTCTGTTGTTGTTATAATTTATTACAAAATCCAAATGTTATTTATTATTTTATGCACGGAATATAAAATATATAAAAATCAATAAATTCCTTTCGAATATCTATTTAATGCAAACAAAGTTAAAAGGAATAACAATACAGCGTAGAAAATAGTTTATGACCCAAATATTCTGCATTATCGAAATATGGAAATCTTTAGGGTTTAAATCATGAAACAATAAAAAAAACAATACATACAAAGCCAACTTTTGTCCAAATCTAATCTCTTTGGAGTGTATTTCACTCTTTGTTTGACAATAACTAACATTTAAATTAATCTGCGGCCGATTAAACACTGTTGATTAGACATAGTTAATTATTAATATATCATATTAGTTAATAAAAATAATTTTTAAAATCGATACAAAATAGAACCATAAATGATTAAATATTTTTAATAAAGACATACAATTTCTGAATATAATCTGCAAATCACTGTTTCGGCATAGAGAAGGGACGCAAATAGCGTTAGTGAACGGAACTGAATTATCCAAACCAAATAAATAATCTAATTTTGTTTGAAACCACGTGTTTTCGTATCTTGAATTCTTCGGCCTAAATGGTGTATATTTGTCTCTCTCTATGCTAATTGTCAACAGACAATATTTTCCATAGATCTCATACTCATAAGGCGTTAAAGTAGTATTTATATCCAAACATTGTTCAAAATCTCCAAAATTAGTTATAGTTCCACTCAAAATTCCAGACGATAAATGTCCGCTCGCGTCAATCACTTATTCAATAAAAGAAAATATACTAATTTTATGCATTATTTAAAAAAATACAGTCAATTCCTAAAACATTGAATTCCTATTCTTCTAGCTATATTCTTATTATACCCGTGAAATAGCATATCAATTATAATTCAACTTTTCTGATATCAGGAGTTTAAAATTAGCATATTTGAAAGAAAACCTTCAGAAATAATGTCAAACATCGGATAAGTATTTAATTAAAAACAATTTTTAACTAACTTTTTAATCTTTATTTTGAATAATACAGAAGTTATTAAAGCTTGAGTATGTAAACATTTTGTACAATTTTGAAGAGCATTATTTCAATCAACTATTGTTTTAGACAAAATTAAATAAATAATCAACAAAATTCATGTCTAAACAATTTTTGGATTTAAAAACATTTTAGATGAAGGCTAACGATATATGTTTAATAAAATATAAACACGAAATATTAGTTCAATTCATAAGTAAAACTTGAAAATTCTGTATTTATAGTCAGCTAAAAGTTCATTATATTTTAAGATTAAGATCAATAATAATATTAAACAAGTATGAGCATCCATATGAGCTGATTTTAACATTAATGGGTTACTTAATCGCTCAATGGGGGGGGGGGGACAGACAGACGGACAACTCAAATCCATAAGCTAGCTTTTGTCAGTCAAAATCACCTAATTTTTTTAAAAAGTCCATAAAAATAAAACACATTTAGAGGGAAGTTTTAAAAATCAAAATTGCGAAGCGAAGCAAGCTTTCACTTAACAACAATGAAGTAATAAATTAAAATCAATAAAAAAAATGCGAACCAAGTGAGTGTATTGTATTGCTTAACTTTGAAGAAAATGCTCCCTATATTATACATTTGGTATACAGTAGTTTATGTCGTGTGTTCGCGTGGGATGAATATATTATAAGTTTACTTGAGCTAAAGAAAATCAATTCATAACTAAGAGCCAACTTACTCGAAGTGGACCACTCGTCTATACCAATACTTTTTATTAACTCTTCAATTGCAGTCAAACATTTTTCTGAAATATTGTCTTTTTCGATATTCTCAAGAATATTCCATAAATTGTTTCTATAAGAAGCCGACGAGTCTTTGAATTGTTCAATAATTTCAATGCCTATTTTATTGCCATCTAATGAACCAAAACTTGATCTTAAAAAACAATTTAATACTAATATTAATATAAAGTTTCTCATTTTGATTCATAAAATTATTTCATGATAAATATCAACTTTTAATATTTGAACTCAGAATTTATTTAATGTTTTTAAATTATTTTAGTAATATTTATGAATAATACATATTATTTAATATAAAATATTTAATGATAACCACATATATAAGCACCTAATATAGTATTTAATTAAATTATGTTTTCCTCTTTTTTAAACTAATATCGATAATAAAATTTAATCAGAGAGTACTCATCGAAATACAGCAAATAGTTTGAGTAAATAAATGTTTTTATTTTTAGACTAAATTATCTTTAAGTCATCATCAGGTAGTGGTGCCAACCATTTATGGGAGAATTAGCCGACATTTGTATTTAATGTTGAGCAGTATAGCCGACAGCCGACAAAACCAAAAATAACAGTTAAAAGCTTTTTAGCCGACAGTTGGCAGCCCTATCATCAGGGCATGGATTTATAGTTATTTATTCGCTATCAAATAGTTTCTATAATAGTTACGTATTTTAGACCAAATAGTTTCATAAATAGTTATTTATTATTTTAAAAATTACATAAAAATTAGATTATTGATGCAATTATTTAACGCTAATATAAGTCATAAAATAATATTTTAAGTGACTTTATGATTCTAAATGTTTATCAATTAGAATTAATTTATATTGAGAAAATGCACGTTCGAAAACATTTTGAAATTTTGGTCGTGATTATAATTTGTATAACAGCACAGACAGTCATCAAACAATTAAAATACCCATTTTTTAAAACGGGTATTTTAACACA
>JAQIYA010000440.1:0-20555 GCA_034699355.1 Microtritia minima
CGACACAGAGTGACGGTGTGGTGCAGGAACTCGTACGTGCCCTGAGTTGTGAGCGTTACGCTCGCGTTCCGCTCAGGCGTCGGCTCATCACTAAGTATGTAATTTCTAATCACTGAAAAGTTTCCGCGCGTTTCGGTCGACCACCAGATCTTGTCGACAATGACATCCTTTAATATATCTGCAGGTCTGTCCTCAGCACTATTTTTCTGATTATCATTATTATTGTCTACTATTTTGTTTGCACTTTGGATAATGAAGTCTATATTACTTTCGAATTTTTCTGGTTTGATATTTTCGATCTGTTATATAAGTTGAGCGAACTTTAGATTTATTTAAAAATATTATAAACTATTACAACAATTATTAATTTAATTTTTATAAAAATATATTTAAGGAAATTATTTAGCACTTTCGCATTCATTGCTTGAATAGAGTGACAAAACGTGCCGATTTTCAGTGATCCTCCCTATTCTTAACTCTGTCCTGTCAATTCTTACTTCGGGACAATACATTCCCTATAAAAATCCAAAATATAGATTAAAAACTCCCTATTTTTAAAAATATTTTTGATAAATTTTCCCACATTTTGTAAATTTCATTTTGTCACTCTAAGTATGAATATATTCAATATATTAAGTATAAGCAATATTTTAATATATTGAGTGAACTAATTTATTCTCTCTCTCTCTTCTCTTCTCTTCTCTTTCTAGATCGCACTTTTTTACTTAATCTTTGTATATCTTATTCATTTTAAATATTGGTTGAATTTTTAAAAAATTTTAATTAAAAAAATATTATATATTAGAAAATAATGAGAATATAAATAACTTTAAAGTGTATATATTCTGAAAACAAATTCGTTTGAAATAAAAAATGAATTTTATTATCAATATTCGAATTTTAAGATAAAATTGTGTCAAATAACAGAGCAAAGTATTTCAAATTAGATAAAGAAAGCTTACGTTTTCATTGTCTTTAGTGGTAATTATTGCCGAGCAATCTCTCAAATCAGTGGCATTGTAGGCCACCATAGCTATATTAATACCGGTGAGCACATACAGTGTAGTCATCCGCAAATCTAAACGCTTCGATAATATACATCCGTAATAGATTCGTCTCGTCTGTGTCATCACTAATTGCTTAACAATTTTAGAAAAATATTAAAATCATGATTTAATTTTATTGTTTATTTTGATTATCTAATTAAATTAAATTATCCGATTTTATTTTGTTGTTAATTATAATTATAATTCATTATACAAATATAAAATTTGTTATAATAAAATTTAAAATTATAACAAGTAAGCATAATATATTTTTAGAGCATATACAGTATTACTGTTCGATATTCAATTTGATTCTATACAACTTAAATATTTATGTTTTAAAAATATTGTAAATTTTTTAAAATAAATAATTTCGACTTTATTAATACATTAATACATTACCTTCTTCTCGATAGTTATTCAAACATCAAATTGTGTCACTTTTATTCAAATCAGTTCAACGTTCATCGGTTATAAATATCGGCCAATAGACATCTCAAATGGTGGTGAGTTTTAATTTTAAATTAGCTAAAATTATACAAAGTATAAACACATAACTAGAAATTTTATCATAATTTATTTAAAAATATTTGCTTAACAAATTAAGGACACTTAGGATAAGTGGAAATATAAATTTGTAATTTCGAGATTGAATTGATTACCGAGAAATACTCTTCACTTTAAGAGCACATATTGAAACATTTAAAAAAATAATTACTCACATGATTTTAATTTTGAAAACTTTGAACAATTCGAATTTCAATACAAATTATCGCTTAAAAAAATACCATACAAATTAAAAATTCAAGTAATTTTAAACTTTCTTTTAGAGAATTTATCGTAATTAATGATCTAAATATTCATAAGTCATTAACGCAAAGGGAAAAGTTTTTTATCAAAACAAAATTCAACACACGTGAAGTTATAAGAATATCCGTTATTCGTGGCATACATTCACTTTTCTATCTCTCTCTAAAGGCGCACATTATTATCGCTACTGATTTATGCTCTTGTTATTAGCTTTTTTGATTTATTTATGAACTATAAATCGAAGAGTAACGTATCTTTACGTCACTTTAGAAAAATCACAATTGAAAATTTGACCGCAATTGTCTTTTATAGTAATTCGGATTTGTATTAAGAAGCAGATAATTATCATACTTAGTGTTTGTAAATAAAGCAAGTTTTTATTAGTCGAGATAACAAAAATATATTTATCACTTTTATTCAGCGATAATTTGGCAAACTTTTTACTAATTCTATACACTTTTAACAACTATTTAATTTTAATTTAATTTAAACTAAATTAAAATTAAAATTATGTTTATCTTTTTAAAAAATTTAAACTATTATTGATTAAATCATTTTAAAAAGTATGCCATTTGGCACGCAATTAGATTTGTCTATAAAAATACTCTTAAATATTTGCAAAGATTAAAGTTATAATTTTAATTAATTCATATCCATTTAATTAATATAGGAAATAATTAACAATCATAACTCACTATTTTTATAGCGTAATTCCGGCTCATTAACTTCAATTCATTTAAAAACAGATTATTGGTAAGCAAATCAATGGTAACCAAAGATGAGATAAATAAAAGACACATTAAATACAGGTTTAGTTTCTCTTTAAATGAGAAAAATATTCAGCAATATATTTAATATATTTTCAAAATTTATATTTTAACAAATAAATTAATAATTTAGTATTCTTTTTAGAATTTTTAAAAAAAACTTACCTTTAATTTATGGCATTACTATATTATTAATTAAGTTAATTTTTGAAACCTTTAAAAATTTGCGTAATCTATTTTATTTACATGTAAATACTAATAAAATAATTTAAACATAATCTCTAATCTCTAATACTTATTAAAATAATGTTGAACGTGATTTTTTAAAAATATTATTTCATAATTTTAACATTATTTTGATAAATAAAGAAGTGTTTAAATAGAAATGTTATTTTATTCATTTCACTGAAATATTTTTTAACAAACAAACGAGTATATTATATTAAGCGGAGAATCTATGGATTTTTTAATTTATTATATTTAAACTTTGATTTTACAGTTATTTAATTTAACATTACAATTAAATCAATTGAGTGCTTTCGAAAGTTGAAATTGAAAGCTCTAAATTGATTTAATTGTAAAGTTAAATCAAATAACTGTAAAATCAAAGTGTAATTAAATAATAAATCTCTCTCTCTCTCTCTCCCTCTCTCTCTCTCTCTCTCCCTCCCTCCCTCCCTCCCTCCCTCTCCCCCTTTCGCTAATAATATAATTTCATTATCTTTTTTATTATATTTTTTTCTTTATTGCACTTTTATCTCTATTCACTTCTGTATTTACTTTCTTTATAATTTTTTGTTTATAAAAATAATTTACATTATTTTAATAATATTTTTGAGTAATTTTATAAAATTCAAGCAACAAATAAAATTAAACACCTTTATTTGAAAAATTATTTTAAATATTTAAAACAACAATAAAAAACATTGTTGAAAACTCACGAACACACAGTTATAGGGATAATGTTTATTTTAAAGTGCACACTATTGCTAACGGAATAGCCAATTGAAATACTGTAAATGAAGGTTTGATTTATGAAATTTTTAAAAATGCATTTTAATTTAAATATTTTAAGGTATAACTACTTATTAAAAAATTGTTTTCTATGATTTTGCGTAAGAAAACAAATCTAAAACGTGTTTTAAAATTATTAAAATATCATAAGATATAATAAGCAATAAAAGATAATTATTGCTTATAAAAGTAAATTTATAATACATTTAAAAAATAATGTGAAATAAAATTCAATATTAACTTACAGTAATATGCTATTCATCATCTTTTGAATTCATATTAGAGGTAAATTTATATAAATTTATACATTTACTATTTCGAAATTTACTTGAGATATACAATAAAGAAAGCACTGAAAAATAAATTCATTTGTGATTAAAATCATTATGCAAAGCAATTTTTTATGCGTACGTTCTCTACACGTTTAAGACGATAATTTAGAGGTAAATTTTATTTTCCTTCAATAAATATTCATAAAAGGAAAACCAGGAAATTCAATACTTAGTGCATCATATATTAACACCAAATCTTTTTTATTACTTGAAAATGAATATAACAAACAAATATTAGCTAATAAAAGGACTGCAATGAGGATTATCATCACTGCTAACCTTGTAAATCAAGTTAGTGGTAGATTAAATTGCTATTAAACTATTAAATGCAAATACGGGTCAGGCTATAAATTACACTTTACTTATTGTAATGATGTGTATGAGTTTAATTCATGCACAAATTTGAATGGTAGATAAAATTGATGAATTAATGATATATTCAAGTAAATTACACTTGAAATATGGAAATTATTTTCTTAAAATTGTTCTTATTTACGTATTTACTTAAATATTACTCTATTAATAAATAAATTCATATATTTAAAAACAAGACGATTAAAAACATATGAAATCAATAATATTTGTTTAGCTATTTATATTTATCAATTGGAGGGCGAGGTTATATTTAATTTTGTCAAGATTTACTAGAACTTAAGGATAATCATTAATTGTTAAAAAAACAGTTTTTCAAGAATTTATTTTTATTAAAACAAATATCATATAATTAGTGATTAGTGATCACTATATTTTTTAAAATACTATAAATACTTATTCATTCATTCATTTTCGTTAACCACTTTTCCTTTGCAGGTCTACTATAAATACTATGTATTTAAAATAAATACACAATAAATTAAATATTAAAATTTTAATTTATTCTTTATAAATATGTAAAATTTTGTTTAAAAGCGTAAATAAATGTCATAAGTGGCATAGAATTAAATTAAAGTTAACGGCAAACATAAGCTCGCACTGGACAACGTGCTGTAATATATTGTTGGGTTGAAATTATAATAACATAAAACTTAAAATAAAAGACACTGATTATATCAAAAGCCTTTGTATGCAAAGCTTTTTTTTAAAATTTAAGCATCAATTGTCATAAATACATGTAATTTGAATATTTTTAAAATTGTTATTAAATAATTTTATTAATTGCATAAAATGTAATGAATTTTAAATAAAGCTCAAAAATAATTAGTTAATTTTTTAAAATTTAGACATAATCCATGTCTTGTTTCGTTTTAGCGCTGGTTTGGAAAAATGGTTAAAATTGCGGATCCTTTATCTAAAATCGGAACTTTTGGTTACTCTATTCACAGGACAAGTGTGTAAGATATAAATATCTTATGATAGTTGACTTTTGTTTGCGATTGTTTTGATATATTAATTTGTGCGACTTATTAAGAAACTTAAATAAACTCCATTATTAGCTTAATTGTAAAAATATGCTAATTTTTGGAAAAGAAATTCCGACACAAGTGTTTGGAACACAACGGGTTTATAACACGATATCAGATCAACATAACGGTATAAATATAATTAATAATATGAATATCTATTTGTTGCTATAAATATAACATTGAGATAAGTTTTCTTTTATGTCTATCATATGACTGTTTTCGTTTTGTTTTTATATTAACATTTTAGAGTTTGAGGTTTTGTTTTTATTTCATTTATTTTTAAAGCATATTTTAAAAGTTATTAGCCCTAAACCTGATGATACATAAAATGCATGGAGAATGTTCTTCTTTTAATTAATTAAACACTCACTTCTCTCGTGTTTGCATAATAATTTGGATTTATTATAAGTTTGGTATTATGAAAGCGATTGCTTCTTTTACTATTTACTATAATTACATTTAATAAAAATTTTATAATAAATTTTATTTCTTTGATTTAAACTTATTTTAATAAATAATCTAAAAAATTATTTAATTTGTAATTTAGAACTGGAGATAAGTGATTGACATTAATTTCTGGGTTTACAATAGTACCAAAAGATGGTACCGTTTGTGTGAAGTTCAAACATAATTTATTAATATGATTATATGATTAATATAATTAATATGATTCACAAATTAGTTTTCAAATTATACAAATTGTAATTTTAATTGTATATTTTATAATTTACAAAACAATTTTTTACTGTAGTAAATAACGAGATTTTAAGAATTATTGTTCAATTGTTACATATGATGGAATGAATATTTGTTAATTTAATATGTAATACATTTCGTAATAGTATTACATTTCTAAATTCTCACATTTATCATCATATATTGGCCTTAATGTCTAACTTAAAGGACATTTTTGACGTCTTTAAAATATATTAAAATATAGATGCTATAGTGACAGATTTGGAAGTTTTTAATTCTTATGGGAAGGGAATGTGTATTTAGTAATTGAATAAATCACTTAATTTCTAAGAAACGAATTAATGAATAAATTCTTTTTAGAAATAAATTTAAATCATTTTAAAGAATTAATCAAAGAATAAATTAACTTTGGAAAAATAAATTTACCACATTTATGTGAGCCACTAATTAAGGTTTAATAATAACATAAGGACCTTTATTTATGGATTTTTAGATCCATAACAACAACAATGTGATAAAAATTATTTAATCGGAAAAATTTCCCTCTAAATTACATATTAATGATTGTTTTAAAGAAAAATTACAAATTAGAATTTTAGATAACTATCATAATTATTCGTAATTTTAAATAATATAAATTCATCTCTTCCCACAGCAGGCAATGAAATACAAATACCAATACAAGCGAATTGTCAGCACTCGAGCCAATGTGGCGCCCAATCGAGAAAGTGCTTCTGGGAAGACGTATGCATACTATTCTGCGTAATAATTTTGGGCCGATTTATTTTCGGCAATTATTGGAGTTTATTTTTGATAATATTGGCAATTTGTTTCTGTCTGGTCATTCTCGGCGCGCTCTGTCTGGCCGTTGTGTGCCCGCCGGTCAGGTTCAATAACTCGGTGTCAATTAATGTGTGATTATCACACTTTCGAATTTTAATTTTTGCCGATTTAAATTGAAAATAACTAAAAAAATTATATTAAATAAATACAATTTGTAATAAATAAGTAGTATTAATTTGATGTTTAACAGACAAATAAATATTAATTTTAAAATAAATATTTATTTAAAACTACTATAATGTGGTTATAAAAATATTTACTATACAAAAAAATACAGGTAATTAATTAGTTACACAGTGAAAGTGTACCACTACTAGGAACACATATTACTACATCTGTATGTATGAACAGACTTTTATTGGTGAGATATTTTGAAACTAAATGAATAGAAAATAATACAAAACATGAACAATTTTTATGAACAATTTTCAACTTCTTAATAGAAATTATATTGTATTGTATTTAAGCAAAGTTTAATTGTTATTATCTAACATACATAGTATGCGTTATACAATTTTTAAATGAACTATTATTAAATACAATAAAATAAATTCAATAAATAAATACTGTTAATTTGCGGTCAATTAATTTGGTTACCGACCGAAAAATTAATCTCAACATCAGTCTAATAAGATTCAGTCAATTCATTTAATGAAAATAATATCTCTGTTTCAAACCAAAGAAATTGTTTCGGGGTTTAAATCTCGTGAAATCATTAATAAAGAAATATACATTTTTCTCGGGAATGAGTTTTATATAACGATTTTTATCACAATACAAGTGTGTTGTTGTTTGGTTAAGTGGGTTTCGAGCTGCACGCGTAACAGCACGCCAGACAGCACGCGCCCATAATCATGATACAGCACGCGCAACAGTCACAACACGTTTGTCGGCCGCGCGACATCAGTTCAGTGTCCATCGGCACCACCGGCGGCCTATGTTGGGTGTGATTAGTCGGCTGCGACTGAATCGGTGAGTCTATTTCAAGTTTTTTTTTGCTTAATTATTCAAAATTGTCATTATGTTTCTGATTATACCTGTCATATGTTGATAGACTGCTGCCGGCGTTGGTGTGTACGGCGGCGGCTCTTCTCTGGCCATCAATGGTGTGGTTTCGTCGTCTGACATTTTACAATTTTTTATTTTTTTGATGATTCATACAGTGTTTTGTAATTATTTATACAAAATATTTCACTTGAGAAACGCAAACTTGAATAAAGAAAACGATTGCGTTTCATTCAAAATGTTAAAATTGATAAAAACATAGCCGTTTTCAGTATGCATTGATAGCGCGTAACTAAGTTTGTACGCTGTCTATCGCTTAGACAACATTTGCCTTATCTATTCATATTTTGTTGACATACCAATCGCTTTTAATGAATATTTTAGCCTCTATCGCAAACTGTGATTAGATTTGCTACCATTAGGGTTGACAACTGTCATAGTTTTTCGTTGACATCGTTTCATCGATCTGAGTTAAAGATTTAATTAATCTAAACAATGTTATAAAAGATAGTTTTATTTTTAAACTCGAATTACTTTTGCCTACAAAATGGTCGTTATGTTGAAATGTGTTTAAGTTCAATGGAGATGAAAGCATAATAAAGTTGAACATTGCTTAAGATTTATAAGATAAATATGCTATAAGAAGTAAATTTCTGAATAAAATTAAAATTAAATTATAAGAAACATGAAACAAAATCTTATAATATTTATAATTTAATGATTTGAGTAAATCTTATTTAAATAACGGATTGTAATGAATTTTCTAAAATAAATAATAATAATCTATAATGTCATTGACTATCATTAGTATATATGAATCCAAAATGATTAACAGTTGGTAACACTAACTTCGCGTTAATCCCAAAGCAATCTCTTATTTTCTTTTAAGTTTTTATAGATTGTAAAATTAATTATTATTTTAATATTAATATTATGAATTGATTTTTAATAAATTATATTATATGCCTTTAATTAAATGATAAACAAGTATTTAAATTTTTTACTTTGATTTTTTTATGCATTTTTTGTTGATTTGCAAATTAATTGTAAATTAATTTGCAAACATTTATTTAAATAATTGATTGTCCATTAATAGTAATTATAATAATATAAATATAAATTTATTAATTTTATTACGAAGTATCATAAATAGATACATAGTATAAATATAAAGTTGACATTAATGTTTCGTGGTTTTATGTATTACATTATTATTAAATGTTTTTATGTAATTTTATGTAACATTTATAAGAAGTTATTAATAGTGAAAATCAAAAACATTTTAAAAACAATTTTAATGCTTTTGTTTAATCAAGAATATAATGTTATTTAGCATAAGATTATAAACTTTATAATCATATATAATTTTTTAAATTTAATTATCAGAAAAATAATTTGATTATTTATTAGAACCAAAAGCAATCTTTTCAAAAATATACATGTATTCATTTTACAAATATTCTTCTTTACAAGCGATGCAATGAATTTGAAACTCTCTCTTAAGTCTTACATATTTATCCGCATTCAGATGTCGCTCATTCGTACTCTCAATTCGGCGCCAAACTTCTAGATTACTCGCTTCTTCTTTAAATTGTGGACAATACGAATCTTTTGTGTCCATAATTTCCTCATTTTCCGAATGATGTCTTTTAAAATCGCTGCCCTCTTCGTCGACATTTTCATCAACAATAAATCTCAATTGTGTCGATTCGTTATAATCTTGTTTTTTTACATTTTTATCAAAGAATGGCATTCTTAATAATTTCAATATATACATAGCATGTAATGTAAGACCAAATACCATTAACACCATAATAGTGGTCAAAAGCATTGGTCCATCAATTTTTAAAAGTTTAAATATTTCATTAATTTTGTGGTTGAATAACGCATTCAAATGAGTTTGGTTTGCGTATACAAAACAGCTGTGATTGTAAATTAGGAATATTGCGCACATTATATTGTGGATCATAAACTTGGAAAACAGATGATAAATGACAAAACAATTATAAGACTAATAACATTAATAGCATTAATAAGTTTCTCTATTTAATGATAAAACTGTTATAATTATTAATTATTAGGCATTAATTTGAAAGTTGATTCAAAAAACAACGTATCTCTAGAGAGCCAAATAGCTTGTAATTTGGTTTGTGCTTTGCCTCAAAGAGTAACTCTTAATTTGGTCTATGAGTTGGATATTTGCGTATACAATCAATAATCACAACAAATAACAATAAATAAAATGACCAAAGAAATTGCCACAAACATTAAATAGTAAAATAAAATAATAAAAGTTTTGGTTACCCTTCATTGCAAAATAAATAATATGTAAATAAATTGAGTCATTCAAAGCAAATATCTGGTATAATAAATATATATAGAATATTCTACAGAAGTCTATAAAAACACTCTGAAATAAGAAAACTATTGGCGAAACTTAATTTGCATTTATTTTAATTTATTTATTTATATAACTTTTATATATCTGTTTATGAGTTTTATCACAAAATAAAATAGAAATAATTAATTTGTTATTTTCATGTAATTCATTCTTTATTCTAAATTTAATACTTTACTCAATTTACAGAAAAAACTTATATTGTAAAGTGAATTTAGAAAAAGCAGTTTGTTTAACATTAATCTCTTACATTAACATTAAATTTTATATAAACCAACAATTATAATATGGCTCAATTTAATTTATAGACTTTATTAATATTGATTAGCAAAAGCTCACAGTATATCGGTTATCCCTTAACTACAGACAACTTCGAACAGTTACAAATATCAGGTCATTATAATTTCAGCAATTAATTTTAAATTGACTTCACTAATCTTTAAATTAATTTTAACTGAAACTAAAGTTTAAGTTAATTTTTAAAATAAAACAGTTTGCAAAAGCGGAAAAATATTTTAAAACATAGCAATACAAGAACGCGAATACGAAATTTGAAAAAAAACATTCAAATATTAAATTATTTATGTTTACTTAAGTTGAATATTTTCTTACAATTGCTTACAATATATACATGTATTTTATAATTTTTTCAAACATTATTTCTGTTTGTAACTATTAATCCAAATCAGGCGTAACGAGATTTATGTCCTCTATTTGGGTTATAAGTTAGTGTTTTTAAGAATTCCATTGTCATTGAGATCACTCTTTTTTTTATAGAAATTTCATAAAAAAATTTAAAAAATTTCCATTAATTAGTTATAATAAGTTATAAAAATTTGTTATAAAAATCTTTTGTTCATTCACTTCAATTACTATAATTGCTGACAATATATAGCTTTTTTCATCTTTTATTATTTTAAAACAATTATTTTTCAATAAGTCATAAAGAAAATAACTTACAAACACAATGTTAGACGAATAAACATATTTGAGTACATTCGTTAAAAAATTAATATATTTACACTATTATGGTTAATAATTTTATATACAGTATAGAATAAAAGGTGAAACAATTATTTGACAAATTAGAAAACAAAACATAAAATGTAATTCAAGTAACAGACATTCAACTTTTGGTTTTTATAGGTAACACGTAAAATAAAAAAGGTTTTCAATCGTTTTTAACAAAAGAAAATTTTTTTAAAAGAAATTTTTTGTTAACATTTTGTTATTAGAATAATGAATTAAGATTTTTTATATTAAATTGAGAAAAAATTGTAAATTTCCTATTATTTAAAAATAAACATTTGACAACTATTTGATGTATTGTTATATTTAAAAAAACAAGATTGAGCACAACAAACATGTAATGTAACGCATCATAATTTTGACAGTATGTTATTTACAACACCAAAACACAACAGTTTCAATAGAAGACAAGAAACAAAATTAAACAACAAACAGACGCGTCTAAAACAAAATAACAGATTATCACAATTAACAACAGTCATCAACATTTAATACATGCAAAAATTGAATTAAAACATAGTTAGTTTTTACTGCCAACTACAACAAACCACCACTACTCGAACGAAAATCTTTCGATGGGTATAACTTTGTATCGCGTCGGCCGACTAAATATGTCGTCGCCCTCTTCGTCGCCGTCGCCGTCAAACGGCTCGGCGAACAGCGCGTACTTCGTCGACGGACTCATCGTATCGCCGAAATCGTTTTCCGGATTTGAATTGTATGGCATTCTTACGGCAAAACAATGTGTTTTGTATTTTTAAATAATTATTAATTAATTTAGTAATAATTAATGAAATAAATTAATAATCGAGACTTACGATAGAGCGGAGACCGGCATCGCGAACATGACCGGTCCGGTGTGCTGATTGTAGCGGTCCGGTCTCATCTCGTACTGATTGGACGCTTGAGCCGAATTGCCAAACGGAGACATATAGTTGACCAAACCTGCCGACGAAGACTGTGATGGCGGTGGCGGTCCGTAATTCATTGACGAGTGACCATAATTGGGAGACGAGCCGTAGTTGAGTGGCCTCATTGGCGGACCGTAATTGCTGGGACCCATTGAGTGCTGGGGTCCGTAGTTAGAGTGGCTCGAAGGGCTCATATACATGTGCGATGGGGGTGGCGGTGGCGGCGGCAGAGCGTAGTTATGGATATGGCCGGTGGCCGCTTGTGGCGGACCGTAACTCATTGGCGGAGGTGGAGGTGGCGGACCATAGCTCGGTCGCTCCATAGGACCATAGGACGGTCTGTGATAGTGACGACTCGGCGGCGCGTTTGGGTAACCAAAGCCTAGCGAGGATAACGACGAGAATAGGGACTGAGTGGGCGGCGGTGGCGGTGGCGGCGGAGGCATCGGTAGCGCGAACGGCATGATTATGGGTGTGGGCGGCTGTAGTGGTTTGGGGGTCGTCGTGCCGCTGCTCTGCTGCTTATCCATGAGAGTGTCGAAAAACTCGCGCACGCTTTTGCGCTTTTCGATCACGTCGTCCGACGCGGACGTCATGTTGAAAATTTCGCCGACGCCGGCCGTCTGCCCGCTGTTGTTGCTGTTGCCGCTGACGGCGCTGTTCTCGGCCAGCGAGAGATGCGGCGGATCGACGGCTGCGAGTATTAGCGAGAGTCGCACAAAGTAGTGACCAATTTTGTTATTCATGACCAACTTTACCACTTTGATTGGTATCAAAGTATCAAAATTAAATATGTTATCACTTTACTCAACTAAACCTATGATACTCTATGATAGATTAAATTTTAAAAAACGTCAGTCTTAGAGTGAGTTATGAAAGCTCGGCTCACACTTCGCACCGAACATCATAGTCCCGACTAAAGTGAGTGTCGGAGTCAATGAGTGAGTGACTGCTTCTACACTTGTCTTTATATATCGGTAAAACCGCTCTCGAAGTTTCGCACCAATTTTTTTAATAGCGAGTCCCGATTAGAGAAAACTGTTGGTCGAAAAAAGTGGTCTACAATTTGGGTCACACGAGTGTAGTCTACAAAGCGATGATCTCTCGCCTGTAAGTGACGAGCCGTGTGACGAGCGATCTCGTGGTGAGAGAGCCCACCATTACTGACGATCAAAATAATTACAGTGAATGCCTCTATGAATGCATGTAATTTTCGGCCACTCATGGCTTGAAATGAAAAAAGTTTGCGTCGCATAACACCGTGAAACCACTTTTTCTTTTTATTCGCCAGTTTTTAATTCAATTTTTTTCGTCCCCTTTGTTGTGTGTGTTTAATTTTTATATACATTATATTTGAGTTGAGTTGCGCGCACACTAATCATCTTTAAGATGGGATCGACACAAAAAAATCATACTTTTATATAATAAAAGCGTTTGCCATTTCTAAAGTATAACGGTGTAACGTCTTCTTCCACCGTTACGCCTCGCAACGCATGGACGCCGTCTTTCGTGTGTCATTATTCTAAGTCCACTAAACCCGAAGCCGGACTCTCTCTTTATGGCTTAACCATTATAGCTTAGAATGAATTTTTTTAAAATAAAATTATAGGAATAAAATATCTTAATCCGGAATATATAATTTGATATAAAAAACATTTATGTATAATATGTAGTTTGATATGTTTGATAATGTTTGTGCCAGTTTATGGTTTGGTCATATTATAGATTTATAAAGAGATCGCAAGATTTACATGTCTATTAAGCGTTCTGATACAGTAGTTAATGCGCATCATTGATATCTTCTATCAAATTATATATTTATATTTGCAAAATAGACATATATTGTAAAACTAGATTTACTTTTATTGTAAGAATATATATTTATATAAAAAAAATAATAATTTGAGAGAAATTATTAGAGGCAACAATTCATAACTGAGAATTATACAATTATAATATTTTTCAAAATTAAAAAATCTTAATCAATATTTTTATAATAGAAACAATTGAATCCTTATATATGTGCTCTAAATTTTTGACTTCATTATTCCTGTGTTATCCTAACATCACGAGCAAAGCATGGAAGACTATTCAAAGTATTAAATGTGATCACTGATCAGACATTGTGTAATCTATAAAAATATTGTCATTAAAAGGGAATTTAGTTTACAATTCTGGATATATTTCAATGTAAAAATATTATTTTTGAAAACTAATTAATTTTATATTACCTATAATTATAAATTTTCTATCTTATTTTAGCATTTTATTAATTTCTAATACAATATTTGCACATATTTTTAGTAAAACTGGTACTTCATATCAAATTTCTGATATCCTTTTCTAAAATTCATTGAAAACTATAATGAAATCAAAGATCTTATATAATATTTTTTACAAGACAATGACTTTTATATATGTTAATTAATTCTTTTCATGGGAAATAGTTTAAATTAATTTTTTTCATATCAAAGTCTACACTACTTTTAGATTAATTGAAAATATATTTATAATATTTTAATAACAGAATTTCATTAATTTAGCATTTGAATTGAAATTTTCAAAAAAACAATCTTTTGGAGAAAAGAGATATATATTTAGTGAGAGAAAAAATATTTAACTATAAACTCCACCTCTATTTGATCTCTAAATAAAGTAAAAAATTATTATATTTAATAAATATAATGTCGTTCGTAAAATTAATTCGACAATACCTAAAATAGCAATACATTGACCAGAAAATAATAAGGAAGTGGTATCTGTGAGAAAAATATATATCTTAGACCGAACTCAAAATCAACTTTAATTTGTTGACAAAAATTAATATATAGAAAAAATTGTTGCAAAAAATTGCCTTTTGTTGTTGGTTAGGGTATTGTTATGTTTGAAATAATTATTCCGCATTATTTGATGTCAATAGCGTGCTGTTTGGACAGAGTTATTGATCGTGAGATAGTGAAACGCACGACAGGACAAAAGTCCGAACACAATCAATCGCCGTATCGATAGAATAATTAAGGCATTTACGCAAAAAAACTGCCTTCAAGTTCATTGTCGCCTGCGTTGCATTAGGTTTGGGCAAACTATGCCGTAATTATGCCGCCGATTTGGACATCTCATCGGCTACGGTCGATGATAATACCACACCTCCAGCTAGCATTTAATAAGATAAACTAGATCCTAGTGAGTCGGCACTAGAAATTGACACCAATCCACGCAATTGACTAAAGCGAGCGACGGGTAGACCGATAGATGACTCGCTAATAATTATGGTTTTTGAGTAATTACTCTGCTGTGCGCTTAACTGTGCTGTGTTTGACTCGAGCGAGTGGCAAATTACTGACTGATGAGCTGCCAGACGCTAATAATATAATAATTTTAATGCCTATTTTATTAGTTGCTAACAGTTATAAAGAAAAAATTGTATTTCTCTAAAGTAAATAAAAATAATATATTAGCAGAATTTTATTATTAGAATAGGATTTTTTACGCGAATTTCTCCAAATAATTTAGACTCGAGTGTGACTATTCATGCGTTGATGCAAATCGAACGTGAATTAATTAATTTTTTAAAATTCGTAATTGTGTTTTTAAATTATGCCTCCAATGAAGCGTTATTTTTTCATATAAATTATTTATGCGATACTTTCCTATAACCGATTTTATAAATGTTTGCAATTTAAATGATAGAACGCTAAGAAAAATTTTGATGAAAAAAATTATTTTAATTTAAATAATAGTTTAGAAATACATTTATCTCCAGATTTGGGTTTAATTAAATTTTTTGCTAAAACACTTTTAAAATCTATCCTTAAATTCACGCCTTTTACTTAATTTAATGCTATTTTAAACTAAATTCTATTTATTTTAACAAAGTTATTAAAGTTATGTTTTTTAGCAAAATATAAATATTTTTTCAATAAATAAATTTTATTTAAAATAAAAGATAATGAAATTAAATTTAAAAATAAGTATTTTAATATTATTTTCAATTGATAATTACTATTTATTAATGAATACTATTTGGTTTTTCAAAAACTGTTGTCATAAACCCAGGACTTATAATTGCTTGACTGAATAGCACTGGATTTATGACAGCACACAACAATTTAATGAACTATTATTATAAGTTCTTTAAATTTTATTTTATTGATAATATTACAGTTTTGAATAAATATTGCATTAATGTTTGAATAATATAATGTAACTTTAATTATGGTTAGAAAAAATATTTTAATGTGTATAAATTGATTTAAAAAGTTAATCATTATATTTTAGTTAAATTCAGTTGAGATTTTAAATTATTGAAAAAGCAAATTGAATTCAAATAAAATATAAAGCTTTAAGAGATTTAAAACATAATTAATTAAATAAACCAAATAATGGAAATGATTATTATATAATTATAGTGAATGCAATTATAATATCTTATTGAAAATTATAATTTTTAAAAATCTGAAATATAAAATATAATTATTTTCATTTTTTGTTTATTAATTGATTTTCTTAATGATTCATTTCGTGATTATATCGTATTTATAAAATATAAAATATATCGTATTTCGCTTAAATATTAATTAAAATCCATATTAATTGACAATAAAAAAATTTTCGTAAAATAATTATCAAAATATCGCACGACTATAATAATATTCATTTTGAGAAAATACTTTTTCAAATTAAAATTTAGATCTTAATGGAAATCGAAAACCTTAACCGAATAGACCCGAAAGTGTGTCTACCGTCCGAAATGGCGGTCACGTCTGCGGGAACACACTTCTACCGAATCGGGTTATCTCCGGTTCGTCCCATTTCGCCGCTCACGAGAAAATCATACTTCAATCCTGCGCTAATTTTAATTATTAATCTACTCTCTATTATACGCAGCATTATTTTACTCTTCACCACAAATTCAGAGACACTCATCACTTTAGGAGACTTTACCGAATATCTTGGCATTCGTCTACACTTTAACCTAATGCTCTTACAAGGACTCTGTTTCATGCTTTTGGCACACTTTCTACATTACTGGAACTATTGGCACGATATTAAACCGACATTTCTGTTACCATTTGCGATGATTAGCGGATCTGTGTCGCCGATGAGCGTCGGTCTCAAAGATGGGCAAACAATTAGAAAAATCATTAAAATATTTAAAATTTCGTCCAAATTGATCGGCTTCTCGGCGGTCTCAGTGAGTCTGACGGCGTTTACGCTATCGATAGTAACTCTGGCCACTCGTAGCCGATTAAGTGATTTACTGGCGTACGGAATGTCAATGAGTTGCTTATTCGCGCTCATAGCCTATCACGCGCTCAACTTTCTTGTCTGTCACATCATCTACTTCTACGTGCTCTGCGTTTACCTGAACGCCAAACTCAATGCCATTAACAGGCAGATCGAGTGCGACCGCATATCAGTCGCCGAAACGGTCAAAAGTCTGCGCGACATATATGGCGAGATTGGCGACTATAACACGCATTTCTGGCGATATTGGTTGTGCTGTCTGGTGGTCATGTTCGGCGGTGTCATCAATTTCATACTATACGTGGTCGTGTTCGGCCACTTTCACGTCGCGCTTCGGCTGCTGTTGGCCTACGTTTTGGCTTTATTTATGTCGGTTTTTCTGTTCGTGATCGGAACCGCTTCGTCGGTCACATACGAGGCCGGAAGCTCTTATGTTCGGTTAAATCGATATTTTTTGAAGAGACAAAAGGCTCGATCGTCTGTTTGTCAGTTGAATAAAGTAAAGTGTAAATTATAATTTTTCTTTATTATCTCTTTATTAATTAAAATTATTTTATATTTGTGAAGATATTTATATTAATCGAAATAATTAGTAAGAAAAGAGTTGGCTTTTTCTGTTGGCAATTGTTTATTATTAGCTATTTTCGATGCTATCAAGTAATGTATTTTTATATTTGCTATTAATTATATTTATCTAAAATATTAATATTAACAATATTTTATTTGTAGATCAACGCCTTCGTTGTCGCTTACTTTCTCAAAATAGTCGAATTGTCACGCGATTCGATTTAAATCAAAATTTTTAAAAATCACAAATTAAAAGCATTTGAATAAACATTTGATCATATAAATGAGCGAAATTTATTATTTTAAACAAAAATTAACTGAATTTAGCACTTTAGAGAGCTTATACTCTCGCTTCGTTCGCGCTATTATCTATTTTCATATACAGTTATGAACGAATGGTTTTTATGAACCAAATTCTGAAAATCAAATGAGTTCATAAAAACCATTCATGACTGTAATATTAATATTTTGTTAAATTATCTTAATTTTTTTTATTAAGAGAAAGCTCTTTATCTCCACTTAAGGGAACAGCAATAAGAATAATAGGAGTCGGAATCGAAATGAGTCGCAAAAGTACTTTTTGTCGCATCGATGGCTACATAGTTGACGTCAATTAACAATTGAATATAATGTCTATACATTTGCATCACATATTATTATTTACTAATCATTATAGAGGTGTGTGTTTCACAACATTCCGTCACATCATCTCAACTCTTGAAATATTAAACTTTTCAATTATTATTAATACACAATACAGAGTTACAAAAGTTTATTTGTACAAAATAGAATTTAATTTAAGCTTAAACATTGCACGCGAGGAAGTAAATGAAATTTTTATTAATGTATATCTCTTGTAGAATGTTGTTGTAAATTTTAAAATTCCTAAATAATAAAACAAATAATGCCATCAGGAGTTGAATATGCACTTTATAAGCATTATGGACCCATTTAACAATCAATTAAAATTATAAAATTATGACATAAATATTATTTCATTGGTTATGCCAAGTTATAATAATTACTTTGGTAAAAATTAATACAAATTAAAACCACGAATGCAATAAAAATTCTTTGAAATTAACTAATTTTTAAAAATTTTTAACTAATTTTTGAGAATTTTGGATATTTGGTCAGAATAAACAAAATTTATTTCAATCAATGACATAAGATGTCATTAAAATTATTTATCATAAATTTGTCCAAATAAACATTTGCAAACCTGTATTCAAACTCTAATACTGTATCTAATATTTTGTAAATTACTAATTAGTCCACGCCTTAATATTAAGGCTTTAAGTCTTACGCTGAGTCGACTAATTATAGTAAATTAAATAAATAGAATTAGTTTAATTTAGATTGTGTTCGCTCGACATAGTCATCGTCGACAGTGTTTTCCAGATAAGATAAGGTTTGACGCAATATTGTTGACTCATAAACAATAAATAATTCTAATTTTCACATTAAATATGGCATATTTTGTTAAACTTTTTTTTATTTATTATAAGTTATTTAATTCAAATTTATAGCATAAAATCACCTAAATTTTCAAATTAAAAATTCGCATTGAATGCCAAAGTAATTGTGAATTTGAGAGATCGATAATCATTCACAATGTATGGCAAAACGTACGACGAGTTAGAATTGATAGGAAGAGGTGTTAATGGAGAGGTGTATAGAGTGAGACATAAATTGGACCATCATTTGTACGCAATTAAGAAAATTAAAATTACTGGTATGTGTTTTCTATATAATTTTCTATTACTTTAAAGGTATATTCAATTTATCATAAATTAAATTATTTTTTTGAGACATTTTAATGTTAATAAATAATGCATTTATGCATACTTTTTTTGAGTGATTATTTTTAAAATTATAATATCATTTTATTAAATATATATTTATTATATATATTTATAGATTTATAGATATTTATGTATAAAAAACAAAGAAAAAAGATCATACAATTGAGCTGAATTTAACAAATAATAAATTTAATGAATTTAATATTTGATTCTAATTTGAATATTTTTCATTTATAAAAATAATTTAAAAATTAATGATTACAATAAGAAATATAAGAAAAGTTTAATTTATTTTTTAATATAAAAAAATAAGTAATTTATAAAACAAGTAAAGCTAGTATTTTATGACAAGAAATCACTGCTTTCTAATTAATAGAATTGCAAAAATGGATTTATGAGGACTTAACATAACACTTATAATTCATTTAAACATTCACTATTGCATCGAAACTAAGAACCATTTATTTGTTCAATTTTTATAGTTTATTATTTGAGATCATTAGCTTTAAAAATTATAAAATCTATTATATATTTTATTTTTAATAATTTTAAATTTATTTATAATTTTTATGAACATAATAGACATAATTTAAATGAAATGATAAATACATAACTATGGAGTTGTGTTCAATGAATTTGAGACAAGCGTTGGACACAATTAATGAAGAACTCAATCAGAGTT
>JAQIYA010000441.1:0-20551 GCA_034699355.1 Microtritia minima
GAGAAGAGATAATGATTTAATATGACATGTGTATAATTAATTATATTTAAAATTAATATATTTGTGATTATAATTTAATCATGTGTTTAATTTTATTAAACACATTTATTATTAAGAAAATTTAAAATATTTCTGATTTAAGTAAAGATATTTTCATCGAAAATCAAATTATTATATTCCAAAGTGATTATATTTTGCATTATGTTTATTTTAAACAAGTACGTTAGGGTTATATTAAGATTAATATTCTTATTTTGATTTTTATTAATTGTTGTTACAAAAAATTAAAATGTTTAATTTAAAATATATTGTTTAAAGTAGTGACGATCCAAGAACAGTGAATCAAACGATGCCACTGAACTAGTGTAAATTTATTTTAATTTTAACTCTCTCTCTCTCTCTCTCTCTCTCTCTCTCTCTCTCTCTCTCTCTCTTTCACGGCAGACTCCCTCGAATCGTCGTGAAGAATCGTTTTTATCAATAGTAACCAATAACAGAGCTAAAATTAAAAATTTTAAATAGACTCAACTATCGGTAGTAAGACATGATCCTCTTCATCATCGGCACCAACAGTACTGCTTCAGTACTTAATTAATAAATTTACTTAAAAATTATTCATCAATACGTTATTAATAAAGTCAATGCAGTTAATGTTTAGTTTTAATTTCAAATTATATACCAATTTGGGTAATATTTATTACAAATTAAAATTCTAATACAAGTATAAGTGCTATATAATACAATAATAATATAATATTTGTGACCACACTCTTCTTTATCGGAGGGTAAAGATCTCTTAAATCTATTTGCTAGCTTTTGTTATTTAAATTATTGTTATCTAGCTTTTGCTAAGTCTAAACATTTAGCATCGCGTTCATACATTCAACAGCAATAAGCGATTTCTATCAAGAAATCCAAGCCTAAGCGTAAATGTTAATTAACTTATTTCGTAATTTATATTAGAATTATATTATATAAAAGATAAATAATTATTACTTCTATATCACAGCTTAAAATAGTTGTCACGAGAAAATATTATGTTTGCGAATGTTAATGAATTTTAATTAGTGATAACGAAAGTAATTTGGATTCGGTTGTTATTTTGTTATATTAGTGGCTATCATAAGAAAAATAAAACAAATGTGATTTTTAAACAAATTGAGATTTTTGTTAAATTTAGTATATATGACGTATTTCAGCGTTGCTTTTATTAGATAAAACAACTTCATTAATGAAAAGTTTATACAAAATATTATATAACATGTGCTAACCCTGACCTTACGTGAACTAAAGTTTGTCATATCCTAACTATGAATGAGCCGAACACGTGAACAGTGCGAAAAAAGCTAATCAAACTCATTTCTTTGAACTTTAAAATTATTAACTATTAATATTCACATGATTTGCAAGACTGCATGTCATTTAAAAGGTTATCGAAATATTCTGATATTAATAAAACTACTATTTACGTATATATCTTGAATTTATTTAAAAAAACAGTCATCACTCTGTTTAGCATTGATGTAAGTATAAAAATTTACTGCAATCATTTAGGCTTGTGTTATGAAATTTAAAATTTTAAAATAAATTTAGGAACTCTAAAATCATAAAAAAATTGAATATCTATAAAAAACATGAGGATTCCATACAAACAATTACTATTTTTAAAACAAATATTTTATTTTAATACAATTTTTTTTACTATACTCTGATATTTAGTTTAAAATTAATTTTAACATTTTTCTGTAAGTTCTAACTGTCAACAAATTTTTATTTAAAAAGATTAAATTAAGACAAATATTGATGGATTAAATAATCTTTTATGAGTAATGATTAAATTTTATTCTACACATGCAATAAAATATAATTGATAATAAACGATAAAAGTAATACATATCTTATATTTGCAATCAAAGTGTTTAGTAAACAATTCTTGGAAATAATGTCTAATCAATGATCATGCACTCATTTTCCTCTATTTCCGTTTTTACAGTAGCGTTTGAATTTGTTAAAGCTGTGCCAGCATTTGCATCAGAGTATAACCTACGATGTAAAGCATCTCTATCTTCATTTTCACTTTCGCTTTCAATATCCAAGCAAATAATGCTATCATTATCGCTGTCATTCTCAAGATTCATGTCATTTTCAGTTTTAACTTTAACATCATTAGGCATACATTGTTCGTTATTAGATTCGTAATAGGTATCATCAATTGGTTCACTTTTAATTGTAGGCAAAGGGTTAACAATAATTGAGATCTCTTTTTCAATGCCGTATTTCTTTTTCATTTGAATTTCGTATTTAATTTCGATTTGTTTCAAAAGTTGAGTTAAGAGAGCGTCGAGTATATCGCTAGAGTGTTCCCTAATATTTTTATAATTATCTTCAATAATATCCAATTGCAAAGAAGACATTACATAATAAGGCTTATGTCCACGAAAATGAAAGTAAATGTTTTCAATCTTATCCCTATGTTGTGTCGCTAAATGCTTCATCAATAAATAAGGATCGTTTGGAAATATAGTAGACTCGCCGTTCGCCGCGCATATTTGACAAATGTGTGACATCCACGATAAATGTTCGTATAAATGGTGTTTCACTTTCCACAGTGAGCTGAACTTCTTTGGCTTTAATTTACTAATAATACTAGCCTTCACACAAATAGGACACTCGATTTTAATTGACTTGGCATTAGCTTTCGTTTCAAAAAACACTAATTCCGAGGCTGTCATTTGATTGTCCAGAAACTGTAAAATCCAATTTCGCATTATCTCTGGATTGTGCTCTCGTTGAGTAATTTCGCGAACATTTCGATGAGATGAGGCGTAATGAGAGTTTAGCTCATCGTATGAAGTGATTAAATCATTACAAATTCCACAATAATAGCCAAGATTGAGATGTGCCTTATAGTGTTCGATCGCTTCCTTCTTTGTGTCAAGAATTTTTAACTCCATATCAGAGCAAAATATGCAAAAATACTGACTAATATTCTCCTGTTTAAATTTAATCAATTCGGAAGTATTAGGTTTTGCTTCTTCTTTAATCAATTCAGAAATATTAGGTTTTGCCTCATCCTTAATGACAGGTAATTTTGACGCGTCACTCAATTGATCGTTATCTGACAAATAAGTCACATTTCGGCGAGCATTAGAAGTTGATTTTTTCGCGACATTACTTCGCGGCAAAACTCTTTTCTCCTTAATCGGGACAGGCGTGGGCTCTTCATCGGAATCATCATTTTCCTTATCAGGCTCTCGATTCAATCTTCGTTGAGTCACATCATTCCTGAGTGGTCCCAAAAAGGTGCTCTCTTTAATTTGTTGCATTAACGCACCGCGCGGTGCAGTTTTCTTCTTAGCGGTGCCACTCTTGCGCACCACATACGAACACGACTCTTGCGGAGGTCGAATCACATTTTTGGCTGAAGTCAATATAATAGCCTCCAATTGAAAACTTGGAACAATAAACTTTTCAATTTTTTCTTCCCTATTTGGGTGCTCTAGCTTTATGTGATCTTTAATTTTGAATTTATTGTCTATAAAATTCTTACCGGCGGGACATAATCCACACCTGAACGAAGAGTTAGTGTTATGGCATTGCATTAAATGCTGATCTATTTTATTCAATCGCAAATTATCAACATTACAAATTAAGCAACGAAAAACGTTTCTCTCGGTGTAAGAAACAGGTGCACTTTTGCCGAGAGCCACAGGTTCGTAAAAATTTCTATTTTCAAATCTAGCTTTCGGACTCCTTTGAGGAATATGTATTTTATCTGTAATATCTTCATCTTTTTCTTTATTAAGAGCTAATAAATTTTGCCGATCTTTAACTCTTTTTAATATTTTAGCACGATTTTGCACTTTTTTATTTGGAGTTACGGGTAAAGGGGTTTTAATATTTGGACTAATATTTGGGTTTTGTGTCGTGTTTTTATTAGATATTTGATTATTAAACTCTAAACTTATTGGTGGAGGCAATGGACGATTAACAGTCGTGGCAGTTTGGGTGCGAACACGTTTGGCAGAATTAACCTTTGATGCCCTGAATGTTGGTGCAGAAGAAAACTGTGTTGTACTGTGATTACTGTTAGGCGATGATTCAGTGATGTTTTCGTTACCATCAGATATATTTGAAAGACTGCTTTCAGTAATGTTTTTATTATAGTAACGTCTGGTGCACTGAAGAATTTCTGTTCTACGCGTAGACGATGAGAAAATACGTTGCTTTGATCGGCGATTATTAGACTTAATGGGAGGCTTGAAATCTTTTTCAAGCCCTGGAATACCTTTTGACTCAATTTTAATAAATTCAGGCAAATCTTTAAACACATTAACATCGCTGTCATCGATTTGATTGTGGAAAACATATTGCGAGGTATCGTCAAAGTTATTCCAAATACAGATCTCTTTATCGCTGTGACAATACGCGAAGTGAATGTAAACATTTTCAATCACGTCGTCATTAAATTCGCAAAACAGACAGTAATAACCAGAAAATTTCTTTCTAATAGTTGGCATTAAGAGCTGAAACCATATCGAGTAATGAACGGGTGGACCAAAGCTTATTTGTTTGCATTTAATTATTTTGCAAACGCTAGAACTGACGCAAGCATTGGAGTCTTGAATCGCTGCCATTGAATTGATTTTCTCTTTCCTAAATATAATTAACAAATCATTAGCAAACAAATCGAGAATATGTGAGAAAGCATAGCATACCATATGTGATAGTGAAAGGAAATGTGATGCAAATAGACGTGCGTCTCACTGATGGCCCGATACGGACAGTGATTGCATTGATATCGTTGGTGGCCGTGAAGCACAATCATGTGTTCGATCATATCCTCGAACATATCGCCACAATAATACTCCATAACACTCTCATCTTCAAACCTATTCACGCGTTGGCAGTAAAAGCAGTACACCTTCGAGTGTTGATTCAAGTGATGGCGATATTTGGTTCTGTTGTTTGTGGTGAACACACACTTCTGTCCAAAATTAGCGCATTTATAAAACTTGCTGTACTTTCTCTCGAATCGATTCAGATATTGAGCGTTTGAGCTCTCAATTAAGCAGACGTTGTGTTTCGCGTCAATCGATGCCATATTTGATTGAATTGAATTTGGCGTTAATCGACAATTCTATATAAATTCAAATCAACCAAAACTTCAATAAATCTGAAAAAAAGTGACGAAACTTTCATAACAAATAGATGTGTTCACCAAATTTACCGCTAATTTGCTTTCCATGCTTACTATACTCGCATTTCTTTATTTATCAATAATTTCTTTCCTATAATTGTCTCATATATTAATAGTTAATACATCGCGTAACCAATAATGCATTGAATCTGAATGAGTCTATAAATTAGTAAATTTGAATGTGTGTTAAGCAAAACACGTCTGACCTATATTTACGGTGCGCTACATATGTGCACATTTCTATGTTGCCATAACGACCGCAAACAATAATAATGATCGCAATCATGAATACATAAAAAATGTATGAAATATTATTACGTAATGAAAATAATAGTGAAATAAACGATAGGTTTAATGATTGCATTGTTTGAATAACACACGAATAACACAATCGAAACGACGAGAAACGAGTGATTTGTGTGCCATTACTTCAACACTAATAGAGATATCAATTATAAATGTTGACTCGATATTGAAGGCGAATGCGTTGCGTTTGAGTTGACTATCGAAAGGTAAGTCAATGACTGGGATGTGTGTTATCTCATGATATCGTCAACTCATCGTAGGGGCAGATATGGGCAACCAATTGGTCGGAATGGCTCCGACGGCCATTCACGGCATCGAGTACTACCTGTCAGACGTGGGAGAGTTTCAGTTCGTGATGTCGTTGGGATCGACGCGATTCCTGAAGGCAGCGCGTTGTCGACACTACGAGGGCGAGTGTGTGGTCAAGGTTTTGGCCGTCGAAGACCCGTCACTCCCACTCGTCGCCCATAAGTCGCGAATCGAGAGACTGTCAAACGAGACTCTTCGCAACGTCTCGATAGCCGCCTATCATAGAGTCGTGATTAACGCGAACTTCGCTCTAATGGCGCGCCAATACGTGCGACACTCGCTCTACGATCGCTTGTCTACGCGTCCATTTCTCACACAACTAGAAAAATGTTGGATTGCCTATCAATTAATTAAATGTCTAGAGTGGTGTCACTCGAAAGGCATATATCACGGCGACCTTAAGTTAGAGAATATATTGATTACGTCTAGTCTTTGGTTGGTTCTCACAGATTTTGCTACCTATAAGCCTGTCTTTCTTCCTTATGTATGGTTATGCTAACATTTATTTGAATTACAAATTAGTTAAATATATGATTCATGTTTAGGACAATCCGTCTGACTTTTCATATTTTTTCGACACATCTCGACGTCGATGTTGTAATATATCGCCCGAAAGGTTTGTCAGCGAAAGCTCGCATCAAAATGAAGGACTTTTAGCGAACACAGTCTCAAATCAATCAACAGAACCTCAGTTAACATCACAAATGGATATGTTTAGTGTTGGCTGCGTTTTGGCTGAGATCTTCTCAGAAGACGCTCCAAATGGTAATCTTTTCGATTTGGCAGACTTACTCTCATACAGAAGTGGGCAATTTTTCCCCGAAAAAGCAATCAACTCAATAGCAAATGATGACGTTAAGGATTTGGTTAAAAATTTGATTGATTTGGAGCCAAATGAGAGAAAGCTATGCGCACAAATTCTGTCTCAATTGACTCCTAAAGTGTTTCCCTCTTACTTCGACTCGCTGTATGACTATATACGCCTTTTGGTACGCCTTCCACCTGATGCTAAAATTATACGTCTCGCTCAAGACATCGACGGTTTGATAGCACCAATTTTAGATCAAGAACCACATGGTTTATTATTGCTATTAATGTTAATAACTTCTACGATGCGTGGATTAAAGCACATTCATTGCAAAATACTTTCTCAGAGACTCTGCTGTAAAATTGCAAAATCTTCACCAGTAATGTCTGCTTACATAACGGACAGGCTTTTACCTTATTTGCTGCAATTATTAAACGATAGCGATGCTAGAGTTCGCGCCGAATCTATAAATTCAATTACATATTCATTAGAACATGTGAAAGATTTGCCACAAAGTGATAATAACGTCTTTACTGATTATATTCTTCCAATTCTAGTGAGAGAATCATAATTTCATTTTGAACAAATCACAATCAAACTAATAAAACTTTTGTATCCATTAGTGTCAAGTCGTTTCTGATAGATCAGTGTTCGTAAGACTAACATTGGCGGCTAATGTTTCCGATTTGGCCAAAATTTCGCACACATTTTTAAGTCAATCTTGTGATCATAACTATGATGAAGAACTCGCTCTTCTTCATCAAGCATTTCAGTTGATTGTATCGCAATTGCTCACTGATTCAAATAACTGTGTGCGGCGTACTCTACTTTTGACACCTAACAGTTGTGCCAATCTTTGTGTTTTTTTCGGACGTCAGAAGACTAATGATATTATATTAAGTCATATCATTACATTTCTTAATGATAAGGTATAACTATGATTAAATAATATTTTAATCCTAAAATTAATTTTTTTTATGAATATTAGACCGACTTTCAACTTAGAGGATCATTCTTTGATAATATAATAGTAATTGCTTCATATCTTGGTTCTCAATGTTCGACTATTTTACAGCCACTTATTCAACAGGGATTATCCGATCCCGAAGAAACTGTTATTTATAAAACTATTTCATCTCTTTCAGCCCTTATTGAACAAGGTATTCGTTATAGTCAACTATTTTACACTTTAAGTTAGATTAATAATTCTAATTAAAGAAATTAAAATTCAGTTAAAATTTTATTTAAAATTAGAAAACCTAATCTTAATAATAATTTATTTCGATATCAAGAATGATTTCTATATCTATTTGTTATTCAGATATTAATATTTTATATTAATCTTTAAATTTATAAAATCGGTAAATTAGTACTTTAAAAGTTAAAACTTAAAATATATTTTTAAAAATTATTCTTAATTTTTTTAAAGGGTTACTTAATAAAAGTATAGTCTATGAATTAGTTCGCGAAGCCTTGCCATTGTTGGCTCATCCAAATCTATGGATTAATAATGCCATAATCGTCCTTATATTGACACTCGCGTCGCGTCTTTCTTTGGCAGATATTAATTGTAAAATAAAGCCTTTGGTTGATCCACATTTGTCCCGATCTATTCATTTATTAAATAACGGTCCATTACTGATAGATGCTATTTATGCCTCAATTCCGCGCTCTATTTATGATTTATTAATAACATATAAACAGAATATCGAACAGTTTTTTGAATGCTTAACACAAAGAAAAATTTTACGTTCTGTTCCGCGGTATCACAAGTCAACGACTGTGGCAGAAGATCCTCTTTATACAAGACTAACACACGAGGGAATGAACGAAAAAATTGAAGACCAATTGCTAAGACTCTGTGACCTAATAAAGAAAATTAATAGACATAAAAAGAATCTTAACCCTAAGAAGTTGTCGGGAAATATAGCAATAGCTAAACGCGCGACCAGTAGACGATCATTTAGCGTATTTCTTCGCGATCCCAATCTTGACAAAACAACGAATAAAAAACAAACTTCAACCATGAATGAGGAATGGCTACACATGTTTGGTTCAAATGCCAAATCGATTACTTCGGCCGACGAAGACGAGTCAAACGCCATTCCAGTGGCGCACGAGGCGAGAGAATACGATCAGTCGAATATACAGTGTCCTCCATGTCAACGAGAGATCAACAAATTACTTCAACACAAAAGAGTGAGTTACACGCCTATTGTCACGATTCGAGTGTCGCATTCGGCGCCGTTTAAGCCAAAGGGTGTTCTCGTTGCACATCTTCACGAACACGAATCAGCCGTGAGAAGAGTGATACGAATTGGTGACACAAACTTATTCGCTACATGTTCTTCCGATGGATCGGTAAAAATTTGGGACTCATCTCGAATGGAAGGAAAAAGTGTAGCCAATCGTTCTCAACAAAATTATTTCGCTCACTCATCACTTAATCCTCAATCCATTGGAGGCATGACTTTCTGCAAAGATTATATTATAGCCTATTCAAGTAATAATTATATTCATGTTCTTGAAATCAATTCGAGTACGTCTAGAATGAGATTAATACTTGCGTTTTTGGTTACTCCAACGGTTGCCGGTTCTGCTATTACCGACATTAGCGCACTCAATGATAATCAGTTTGTTATTTCTTTATCTGATTCTACAATATTTTGTTATGATCTGCGAACCATCCATCCAGACATGAATACTGAAGTGAAGCCTATCTGGAAACTAAATATAGCGCCTCACGAGAGATTAATAACATGCATAGACGGTAACGAAATTGTCTTATTTGCTGGAACTTCACGCGGACTGCTTATCACGTTTGATTTGAGGTTTCGCCTCCGATCGCATACATCCTCATATCCATCGCAAAGTCGTATTCGAAGAATTAAACACACCGAAGATGGTCTTTATGCAGCAGGTAATTGTGGAAATATAATATAATTGTTATAATTAAAAGCATACAAACTCCAGCTCAGGGCAACTGTGAAGTAACACTATGGGACTGCGAGTCAGGATCGAGGATTAAGACATTGTGGTCGAGCACTGCTCCTCCGCTCTCTTTAACTCAGGCAATCAATTAAATCTTAATATGTTTAGACTAGATTATGCTTTGGGATAAATAACATATTTTCATATTTCAGGCATCGCCGCATTCAGTTTTGGGAATGCATGTGATCAACACAACTAATGATTCTTCAATAATAACATGTGGTACTGATATGAAACTTCGTTACTGGGATTTAGCAACACCTGATAGATCGTACATTATTAATGATAATGGAAAAAATGTTAACAATGTTAAATATTCAGCTAAATTTATTGAAGGTATACAAGTTATACAGGAATGTCAACAAGAAAATCAACAATTAGCTACACAACAACAGCACTCATCGTGGGATCAGCAAACAGTTTCGTCTGCTCATCGAGACTGTATCACTGATATGACTCGAATTAATCATTTATTGATATCTTCGAGCAAAGATGGTGTGGTAAAAGTTTGGAAGTAATAGTGACGTAATGCAGCTGAAGTTCATAGGCCTCCCATACATATATATTTGACGTTAACGAATTCATCGACTCCGAAATGCGAACCTTCTCGTCCTAAACCCGATTCTTTGACGCCGCCAAATGGTACCTCACTTGTTGACAAAACTGCTTCGTTCACGCCAACCATCCCTACCTGTAGTTTTTTAGATACGCGCCATATTTGCGAGATATCATTCGAATAGAAATAACCTGCGAGACCGACTCGACTCGAGTTCGCTAATGACAAAACTTCTTCTTCAGTGTTAAATCTTAAATAAATATTACAAATGTATATATAAATAGATTTATAAAACAAATTAAATTTATGTAAATTTTATAATAAGAAAATAAATATATATTCGATATTAAGTAAGAGATGTTTACTTTATTATAGCAGCTAATGGTCCAAATGTTTCCTCAGTTAGTAATTGCATATCTTTTTTAATGTCTACAATAATAGTAGGCTCGTAATAGTTTCCCCCGATATGTTTGCCGCCATAACGAAGTTGACCGCCTTTCGCGAGCGCATCATTAATGTGTGCCTTTACTTTTTCAACAGCTCTTGAGTTTATTAATGGACCGATACTAGTATTGCTATCAAATGAGTCTCCAATTATCAGTTCTTTGGCAACAAATTTAATCAACGCGTTGACAAACGAATCGTGAATACCAGACTGCACATAAATTCTATTCGCACAAATGCATGTCTAAAATGTGTAAATATTATATTAAATTTACAATTTAAATATACTAATCACAAAAATATAGCTCGTACTTGTCCAGCATTTCTGAATTTGTTAGCAACGCATCCGAGAACGGCTTTATCGACATCAGCCGAATCGAACACTATAAATGGTGCGTTACCTCCGAGTTCGAGGCAAACCCTTTTAACGGTAGACGCCGACTGTTGTAACAGTATTTTGCCGACAGCTGTGGATCCGGTAAATGAAATGGCGCTCACGTCTGTCGACTCGCATAGCGTTTTGCCGACAGCGTTGGCATTATTGCGCGACGAAGGAATCACATTAATCACGCCCTTAGGAAAGCCCACCTCTTCGGCCAACTTCGCGATCGCGAGCGCCGAGTATGGCGTGTCTTCTGCTGGTTTGATCACAGCCGTACAGCCGGCGGCCAATACAGCGCCCAATTTGCGTGTTATCATAGCGTTGGGAAAATTCCACTATAATATCAAAGTTTGTAAAGTTTGTAAAACTTTCTAAACCAAGCTATACATACCGGCGTAATGATGGCCACCACACCCATCGCTTCTTTAGTGTACATAATCTTCCTATCCTTCCACGGACTCTGCAATATCTGTCCGTTGACTCGTTTGGCCTCTTCGGCGAACCACTCGAAAAAGCTGGCGCCGTAAGCGATTTCGGTGAGCGACTCCTTTATCGGTTTTCCCATTTCCAGTGTTAACAGTTCCGCCAATTCTTGCTGACGAGACAGTTGTAGTTCAAACAGTCTTCGCAGTAATTCCGATCTATATTTGGCCGTTGTTTCGCTCCATTCGGTGAACGCGTTGAGCGCCGATTCGATCGCCTCATTGGCGTCATTGGGATCGCAATCACACGCCTCTCCAATCACTTCACCATTCGATGGATTATAGACAGCAAATGTTTTGCCCGACGAAGAGGTACGCCATTCGCCACTAATGAACGCTTTCGGCGTCAAGTATTGCAAGACGTTTGATGACATCTTTCCATGAGATAGTGGTCTGCTATTGATATTAATATTGACAAATTGCTTGCGTTTCCAAATAAAAGTAAAATTAAAATTAAAAGTACGAAACGAGGCAAACATTAGTTTCATATAATATATTTTTAAATTATTATATTATAAATAAAATTATGTCATTGTAAAACTAATTAAACATTTATAATTCATTATCTTATCATAAAACTAATTAAAATCTCAACACTTTAAACATATAAACAGAAAGTTATTTAAAGCGCAGTCTCACACAAATCTATAGCAGTGATTGTGAAACGAAACTTACAAACTGTGCTGCGATCTCACTATTAAATAATATTACAGTGTTAAACATAGTTCGGCAAAACAAACTTTTCTACAAATTTCTTAAAAATCTTTAAAATCTCTTAAATATCTCTCTAAAGGCAAAAATTGTAATGGCATTCCGAGGAATGCCACGAAAGCTTAAATATTCGAGAAATTTATTATCATTCAACTTCTTATATAAATTTTGTGAGAAAGTTTCTCAATTTCTAGAAAATTTCTCTATCTATAGAAAATTTGTAGAAATTGCCGAAATCGAATTTGAAATTAAATCTAAATTACACAAACTTTATTATTTTATGAGTTTAATCAGATTTAAAAGCATTATTGTATTAAATATGTTTAATATTTGTTAACTTTAATCATACATTTATAACTATACTTATTGGTAAACATTAATTATAAATTGTTAAATCAAGTTAAATAAATATATACTAATATATATATATATTATAATCTATATTTAATTTTAAAATCTCAAATTATAATAACTAAAATATTATAGAAATGTTTTATTATAAACATATTCGACAATTAAAAAGTATAATATAATATTTTAATCATAAATAAAATTGTCTTCAATAAGAATGAAAAATCAAACACAGAAAGTATGTCAAGTTTGAAGTGAATGATAATGAAAGCAAACCAAGCAAACCAACGAATATATTAATTGAATTATCTGTATATGAAAGCAAAAATAAAAATGCATAATTAAGAGGTATTAAAATTGATTTAAACCACAGCAAACACACATTGGATAACATCGCGGACATATGCATAGCAAACACCAGCAACAAAACATCCAACAGAACGGATCGTTTAGACTCGGTTTGATTAGACCTTCAACGCAGTGATACCGATATAACGCCAGTCTTCGGCGAGTCATCTCCCATCGACTCCTCTCGTGGGTCGCAATCTCTTAAATATTATTTTTTTTATAAATATTCGATATTTATTATAATAAACTACAATTTCTATACCAGTTTCTGGTGCAAAGTTAACAACTTGTTTGTGAAGATAGCATTGCGGACAGAGATAGCCATCAGTAGAGGTGGTATTTCGCTGCGAGTCGTCCGAACAGTCTTTCACGTAAAGATTACAAAACAATTATTCTATGTTTCTGTGATTCTATAAACACATACCGATTGATATGCTATATGTAAACACATCATTACTCTCTCTGTTAATGATTCTCTCTTCACAAACACACTGTTGATTGTTATTAGTGTGAAATATATTTAATCTTTTTTTATTAAGTTGACCATCATTTGCACCTTTTGGCTGCACTATAATTGCTTCGCTATTGCTTTCTAATATTAGAAATATTTAAAGGTTTTGAATTCGATAATTGAATTATTTAGAGATTTAAAATTACTGATTTTAAAAATCTTTTAAATTTGAATAACTCTTTCGATTATTGTAATTGAAATAAATACTCACTTAAATTATTGTCTTCTGTATGAGATGTCTCTTTATTCATCATTGGTTAAGCTTAATCTAATATTGTGTTAACAGTTATGATATGAAAGTGAATAATAAATAATGCAATCGTTATTTAACAGATAATACAAAGTAGAATATCGGGGATTCTTTAGTGTCGGCGCAGTATTGTTGTCAAAGCACGAGATTTAATAATACTTAATATGTGGGCGACGCTTAAAAACTAAATTTAAGAAATCATACGTGCAATTACAATATCATCGGTTAATAACACGATATCATACAACAATACTTTTAGCAGAATTAAATAATTTAAATATACGATAAATTAAAGTCTCATTTGATTTGATTTTAGATAAAAGGGACTATGAATGTATCGGTGGTTAAGGAGTGGACTGTTTTGAGTGCGATTAAGTCGAGGTTAGAGAGTAATGGCGTAAAAACGCTTTATGTGTTCGGCAGTAGTGGTGAAGAAGTGATATTTGTTACCAATTGTGACAACGTTTACGCGTTCGGAGAGAATAGAAACAGATGTCTGGGTTTGGGTCACACGAATGCGGTTAAAGAGCCGACTATTGTTAATCAGTTGTGCGGAAAGGATATCACTTTAATTCAATCAAACAATTACGACGGATTTAATTACGTGTTAGCGCTCACCAAATGTGGTGAAATCTATTCGTGGGGTTCGAATCAATTCGGAACTCTCGGAAACGGAAACGTTAAGGACTGTTACGAACCGAACTTAATTAATGCGTTGAAAGACGCCAATATAATCGACATCTGCTGCGGTTGTCATCACAGTCTGGCATTAACCGAATCGGGAGACGCGTACGGCTGGGGTTTGAATAGAGGCGGACGTGTGGGTAATGGCAGTAATCAAAGACAGCAAACGATTCCCATAAAAGTGATGACTTTAAGTGATGTGAAAGTGACGTCCATTGCGTGCGGAGCTTATCATTCAATGGCTGTGACAGAGAGTGGAGTGGTTTATAGTTGGGGTAATAATACTTTCGGTCAGTTAGGGGTCGGAAACAGCGAATCAATTCATTCCCGTTAGAGTGGAGTTAAGCGAAAAGATCTGTAAAGTGTGCGCTGCTTTTAAACACACATTATTTCTGTCGTCGAGCGGTGATGTGTATGCGGTCGGCGGTAACTGCAAGGGACAGATCGGAAATGGATGTAAAGATAGGAAGTCAACGCCAGTTAAGATTGCGTTTCGCGCCAAAATAGCAGATATATTGGCATCGAATAGACATCATATTTCGCTGGCGTTTAGTATCGATAATAAATGTCTGGTTTGGGGTGTGAATGACTGGACTGCACCCAAAGAAGTCATGCTAAACAATATGAATGATGCGCTTAATAGCTATTTAAATATTAAGATTACTCTAAAGCCGTTGACGTTTACCACTGAATTGACGCCAGTATTAAATCAAAGTTTAAGAGCTATGACTGTTAGCGGCGAATCGACGTCAGTCTTGTATCAGCGATTCTGCGATTCGTTTAATGTCGAGAAATATAGTGATATTCGATTCATAATCGATGGCAAACATATATACGCACAGAAATTGTATTTGAAAAGTGTATGCAAACACTTCGAACATCATTTCGATAAAAATTGTCTCGAAAGAAGTAATTATATCGTCGACGTCACATGATATTCATATTCAGTTTATTATGCATTTCTGAAATATCTTTACACTAAAATAGTGGACATCAAACCCGAAGAAGCTATGGATTTACTCGATTTAGCGAATCATTATTCAGAAGAGGAGCTCAAGAATAAGTGCATTGAAATCATTAGAAATGATATCAGTATTGAAAATGTGTGCCAAATATTTATCGCTTCACTCAAACATAACTGCGAAGAACTGACTGATTGTTGCGCTGTTTTTGCCACAAATAATATGAACCAAATCTGCAAAACCGAACACTTCAAGAGTATGGACAGCGAAACGATGGCACAACTAATTTGCAAAATACATAAATAATTTCTCTTAATGTTTGATTTATAAACAAAATAATTTCAATGCTTTTAATCTTTTTTAATGTAAAAATTTCTTATCTTTTTTCAATTCATTTAAAAGTTAATGTTTTTAATATTGTTTACATAATCGGACAAAATATCTTTTTTTATAAAACATATTTTAAAATTAAGAAAGGCTTACCGTAGTCTAACTTAATAACCAAATAAATGCTTAAATTTAATTATTATAAGAAATAATACTGTATTCTATAGCAGAATTAATTATTTTATAATTTAATTTAAAATAATTTAAAATTAATAAGACATACATAGACATACAGCAGAAGAGAGAATTTTTATTGTTAATCAGTATTTAAAGTCAATTAATGTGATCACTTTAATGTGTAACTTTAACCAGTGTTGTAATTCTAAAAAGCACATGAAGAACATGCCTAATTGTAAAAATTACTGTTTTTTAATGTTTTAGAGTTCCAGAGGAAAATTAGTAACAAAATCTTAACACATAGATATCTTATCACATATCAAAATTTAATGGTTTGATAATAAAACTTTTCAAACTTATCGTTATATTCTTTAAATATTTAATAACAAATGGAAAATACAAATTTAATTAAGTTTAAGACTTATTTAATCCATGAATGATTGATAGTGACGTTGATGTCAATTCTTTTTTCAGGTTTAGGTTCGAGTAATTTGTTGATCAAGTCTTTAACCTCTTTGGACAACTTAGACTCTATCGCTGACTGATAAGCAAAAATGCGCGATTGTTGTCGGCGAACGATTTCTTGTGCTCCTCTCTTAAATTCCTCGCCGAATGGCTTGTTATAATTAATCATTTCAAACAAACAAACGCCTAATGAATACATGTCAGCGGCAAAAGCGTTATAAGTTTGGCCCTCTTTTAAGACTTGCAGTTCGGGGGCCATATATGCAGGTGTGCCACAAGCCGTACCCTTCATCAAACGCGTGCAATTCCTATCCAAAGACCTGCACGCGAAACCAAAATCGCTTAACATAGCAGTGTAATCGGCAGAGAGTAGAAAGTTGTCGAGTTTGATGTCTCTGTGCGCCACTTTTTTCTCGTGAAGAAAAGCGAGTCCATTACAGATCTCTATAAACCATTTTTTCGCTTTCGCCTCCTTTAGTGGCGATTTGTCGATATCCATGAAGTCAGCTATACTGCCGTTTTTGGCGTAAGCCATAAAAATGTATGCATGTCTTGGGGTTTTAACCAATTCATAAACTTTGATTATGTTTGGATGTCTTAAACTTTTCATTATTTTCATTTCGTTATGCAAACACTTTTCTTTCCAATCCTGATCTACTTTTGTGGTCTCAATAACTTTGACCACCAATTCTTCATTTGGTAATTGACTCCAATGAGCTCTATATATTTTGGAAAAAGCACCGCCTGTTAGATATTGACCAATTGTAAAGCCCTTCTTCTTAAGCACCGGTGGAGTCAAATCACTTTGCTCTGCGTTTGTCATTACTTTTTATAAGTATTTCACTTTTTTATTGATTTTAATTTTGTTTTAACAATGTGTTTGAAATTTTTATTATTGTGAATTTATGCAGGAATTCACTGCTTAAATATATGCATAAATATTTAACTAGAGTTTACAATTCTTATCAAAATTATTCAATCGGGAAACAAAAAAAATAATTCCGACCAAATTTAAAATTTTGACTATTCTGTAACTACAGTTTTTCCACACCATTACAATAAATGCATTATTATTATTATATTTTATTTAAGTTATTTAAGTAATATATTATTGTATATATTATTAAAGACCCGTACATTCGCAATAATGGTATGACAAAACTATAGTATCCCCAAAATTTCAAAATCAAAGGTCAAAAGGTTATTAAAAAGTTATGAGTAAACCATTTTTAAGTAGACATTATTAGACCTTTATTTAAGACCTTTTTATTTTATGCAATTAAAATGTTTATTTGACTATCGGTGGCCAACAGGCAAAACATTCTCTCTAATATTTATTAATTTAATGTTTCTTTACTTTATTGAAGTAATGATTTTAAAATTAAACTTAATATTGAATTAGTTTTAAAATAATCTGTTTTTGAATTTAAAAAATAAATAATATAATTAAAACTATTAATTTAAGTGTTTTTATTAATACTGATATTATAGTGTTCACTACCAATTGGTTGTGCATAAAAAGATTCACGGGTTTTACCCAAAAAAGATAATATTATATTAATGGCTAAATTAAGCGTATTTAAAGAGTGATCAGTTGGTCCTACTTTGGTATTAATTTCATACATTTCAAAAACCTTAAGTCTATTAGTTTTGGCAATAATTTCTCCGATTTGAAAAACTTCGCGCAGTGTTAGTCCTCCCGGAACTGGAGTTCCAGTGTTGGGTACAATCATGGCGTCAACAGAATCGATATCAAACGACACATGAATCGAGCGAAGAGGCGCGCAAATCGAGTCAATGAGATGACGAACAACTCTTCTAACCCCAAGTCGATCCACGTCTTCCATTGTGAAGTGCATTATATTCAAATCGTTAATTATTTTTAGCTCTGCGTCGTCCACATCTCTCAGTCCAATATAACCTAAATTTTTAGCAGATAATACTGGCCTTATGCGAGTCAGACCGGGACAGTATTTTCGTTGAGATGAAGATATTTCTTTAACAACCAGCGAGAGAGGCATACCATGAATGTTTCCCGAGCGGGTGGTGTCGCAAGTGTTGATGTCCGCGTGAGCGTCGATATATATGACGCACAAGTCGCCACTCATATCCGAGTGACCAATTATAGATCCAGCAGTTAAGCTATGGTCACCACCTATTATAACCAACTTTTCTTTTCTGCTCAATATTTGTTTAACTTTTTGTTCTATAAGTTCAATGGCGTCTCCAATGCTATATTGCATTTTAATTTTTGTAAATTCGTTTGAGGTTTGTATTTCTTTATCTTTATTATTAGTTTTTAAGCTCAAATCTCCGTAATCTTTAACAATAAATCCTCGATCCTTAATGTGAGCGACGAGCCCTTCATTTCTGATGTCAATGGGAGCGTGTTCTGTGCCCGCTCGCGACTGTCCCCAACTTATCGGCACACCTTGTATTGCAATCACTTTTGATGAGTTTCTTTGAAGTTTACCTAATTTTCTAAATCCAATCTTTTTATCGTGAATTAAGGATTTATTATCGAGATTTGTACAGATTTCATCTGTAATTCAAATTTAATTTCAAAATTTGTGAATATGTGTTTTCGAAACTTTTGAATACAAAGATACTTACATTTTAAATTAATAATTGTTTGAGGAAATGTCAGCGCATATAACCAAATATAACAAACTGATAATGAAAAATACAGAATCATTTCTGCTTAAATTAAATTTATTTAATTTACATTACACTGTATTTGTTAATTGAGACGTTTAGTACAAGAAGGGTAGAAACTAACGATAATAACGTTAAAATACGATATTGTTGTACTATTTAATATAAAATCAATATTAAAACTGAATTAATGCTTAATTAAACACAACGCGCTTCTAATTGTTGTATTCCTTTGAATGTTTAAAATAAATTCGAATTTTTGTCTTAAATGAATGTTATTAAGTAATTAAAATGGAGTCAAATAAATAAAAATTTAAAGTAAAAAATGTATTAAGTAATATTAAATATTGTAAAACTTAATCTTAATTAAATAAATTATTTCCCAATTATTAAACAAGTTTTATAAGTAAATAATATTTATAGTTAATTATAATAATAGTAATTCACAAGATGATGATTTTATGTTATTCACTTGATTATGGATTCATTTAGATCATCAATTTACGAAAGTGTGCTTTTATATATTTTTATGTTTGCATATATATTTTTTATTCTTAATAATTTATGATTATACTCACTTATACTGTCACAATTTACAATTAAGCTGTCAAATGAATTTAAACAAAAGATTTTAATCGTTAAAAGGAACAACACCTGCAAAGTAAATTCATTGACAGCTTAATTGTAATTGTTTACATACATGTTTAAGTATACGTACGAGATATAAGAAATTAGTGCACACACCTGTTCAATGACAGATAACATTGTATTAATTAACATTGTATTAATCCTATTATAATTACACTAATTTACGATAATACCACGCTTATTATCTACAAAAGTGAATGCTTCAACAATGTCGCTACAATGCTGTAGAGTTGGATAAAATAGATTATATTCGCTATTAATTTCAGAATCTATTACTTAGTAGTAGATGTGGTATACATGGGTTATCGGATATTCGGGCTATCGTAGTAAAATTATGGTAATATAATTGTACACTATTATATTTTTATGTATAGTAGTGTAGTATATTAATAGATTTATTTATAAATAATTTTTATGTATTTAAAGAAATTGCATTTATGTTAAGCACAATTCCACTATTAAATACTTAAAAAGTGGTATATAAGTTAGTTAGAGTTATTTTAGTTTTATGCTTACTTCATCAAACATTCGAAACACAAAATAAAATTTTATTCTTTCTAAATAAAATTATTTTAATTATTTGATTCAATATTTTTTTATTATTATAAAATAAACAAATATGCATCTATAATAAGCATTATTTATTATAAAAATATGTATCAGTGAGGGTTAAACTTAGGGACGACAAACTAAATAAATGTTAACAAAATCTAAGCTTTTGGCGTTGTACTGAGTTTTGTCAATGTAGTAATGACAACATCACGACGTTGTCTATAAGTTTGGCGTCTCTTAGTTTGTCGACTGACTATGAATTATTCATCTATAATAGATTGATCAAAAAGTTTCTGTACAAGAATAGCTCGTTTAACTCGTGTAACTTTACTTAAAATAAAAAATAATATAAAAATCTTTATTTCATTCAATAGGAAATTTAATAAGCATTAGATTGAAATCATATTTATATCCATTGTATAAATAATTAAA
>JAQIYA010000442.1:0-20550 GCA_034699355.1 Microtritia minima
CTCTCTCTCTCTCTCTCTCTCTCTCTCTCTCTCTCTCTCTCTCTCTCTCTCTCACACACACACACACACACACTCGCTTATTGTGTGTTTATCTCATTTGCTTTCGATGTCTTCTGATATTCTTCTCAATGTCTCACTTAATCACTTCTCATTATATCAGTTAATTTTGTAATCTTATTTAATAAAATATTTGACTATACTTTAGTTTTGCTGCAATATTGTTGTTAATGCACATAATTTTTCTATATTTAATGCTTTAATCGCCGCATCGTTATCGGCGCACATATAATGTATTAAATATCGTACGCTTGACAACAATACAGAGACAAAACTATGGTATCCCTAAATATTTATTTAAAAATGAGAATATTATTTTTATGAATTTGGTAAAGACGACGAATCGATGTTTTATTTTTATAACGACCAAATTATTAAATTTTTATAATTCCTAAATAATTTTTTCGAAGTTCCTTACGATCGTTAAATAAATAAATTGCAAATAATAATGTTAAGCAACCAAATGTTGAAAGTTATGTTTTACATTGATTTTCAGTGTGAGATCATTGTTGTGTTACTGGAAAGATGTGACAAATACACTAATGATTATTATTTTTCAAAACACAAACACGAAAATAGATGAATTAAATTGTTGATCATTAGTAGACTTAATAATTAATTTATGAATTAATTTTCATATTCAGTGATCAAATGTGAGCCTTAAATTAAAGTATTGTTTTGATTAAATTAATTAAACAAAAACAGTAAAACAGTATTATAGAAGTTTATATAAAAATATATAATAGTTGCCATAAGCAACCAAAAGTTTGTTATGATTTTCTATATTATTTGATTCTTATGCACTTATTATCATGTTTTAACAAAAGTCTATTAAATTTACTCCAAATTATGTATTAAAACTTATTATAACTTTTGATAAAATGAAAAATTTGAGGCAAAAAAAGGTGTCGATTGACTGGAAAAAGATATCGTCGATCGATGTCTACAATTTTGGCGATCAAATTATGCGAAACCATTCTCTCCTGAATGAGACTTCAATAAGTATTGCTTTTTGCTCATTAAGTGACGAATTTGTAAGTAACAAAAAAAAATTAAGCATAAAAAAGTTTTCATTAGTTTTATTTGAAAACAGGACACGAGTTCGATCGACAAAAATGTTGTGAAATTGTTGAGAATTTCGCAAATCATAATCGAATATCTGCTCAACCAATACAATGCCCTCAAAGGTGAGGACAGCGAACAGAAATGCCATCAAAACTTAGTGCAGGAAAATAAAAAACTGCGAAAACTGCTGGAAATCCATCAAAAAGCGATGACATATAACGGCGTTTTGAACAACGACTACATGCAGTGTCCTCACTGTCCGAAAGCCTTTTATGACGTGACGTTTCTCAAGACACACATCGCCCGACGCCATCCAAACGAGTCGCTCGACTCCGAGGGAGTCATGTCTTTGACGCGCAAAATTCAAGACTATCAGTCGTTTCTCATCGGCGATAATAAAGTGATGGACGAAATGCGGGCAGAGATGCACTCAATGGCGGAGAAATTGGGTAAAACTGAATTGGATTTGCTGTTAGAAAAGGAGGCGCGAATGAAATTGGAGGAGAAATTTGAGAGTGAAGTGATGGTCAAAGTTAGGGAAATGCATAACCATTTTAATGAACAGATAAGAGATTTTAAGGAACAATCGATGACTTCTTTGCGCGCGAATATAAGTGCGGAAAATAGTGACCAAATTGAAGACCAAAGAGATGGTGACTCAGGCTTTCAAAGCACTACCGAAGCGAGTAATGTTTGGCAAAATAAATGGCAATCAATAATAGCCACTCAAGCGAAGGAAATGATTAAATTAGGCAATAATGTGGAGAGACTTGTCTTGCATTTGACTGACACGAAGTCGAGAAATCAACGCGAAGAAAATAATTTGCATAGCAATCAATCGAAACAACAAATAAGTAAATTGAGTACAATTAAAACAAAACCAAATGAACGAATTAATAGTGAATCTAAAATCAGTGACAAAGAAGATAATCGCGAAAATGGTGGTCAAAATAAATTGAAAACAGAAATATCGGATTCTTCTCGCAAACCAAACATTTCGACTCAAGAAATTCGGGCCGATATAGAAAATTCGATAAAAGAAAAATTAATATCTTTCGGTATCGATAGCGAGGCCACCGGAATCGATGGCCACTCGTACGCGAGTGCTCTCGAAAAGTTGACAAAAGAGAAAAATTTACTGATTGAACAAAATCGACACGACTATGATTTCAAGTCAATCGAAAAGGAAATCGAAAAAATAGTGGAGAAAAAACTTGTGGACCGCTCTCTCAAAGACACAGAAGCGGTCAAACCTCAGGCGAAAGAAAGGAAATCGAAAACATTGTCAGACGAAACGCAATCGTTTCCAATCGAAGCGATAGTTCACGTCAAACCGATGCCGACCACTGACCGCAGTGTAGGCCAAACTGACAATTCGGTGGTCAACACGAGTCCCGATAAGAGTAATCAGTTCAGACCGAAGTCATCGCTGGCCAGTGGTTCGGCGCGAGTCAAGTCGATCGACGATAGCGATCGAGTTGAGAGACATATTCGATTCAGCGATTATCACATCGAACACGAAATCAGTGCCGACGAGTCGAGCGAAACGAGCGAAGAGTTGGTCGCTTTCGACAGCAACTATTTTCGAGGACAGACGTCCGCGTCTGAGCCGAAATCGGAGATTCCTATTCCGGCGCAGAGAATTAACGTCAGAGTTGGCGATCAGTCCAATGCGTTGCCAGTGATTTCTGGTGAGGGTATCGATGATAATGATGGCGAAAGTGATGACAGTGACAGCGATGATGAGATAATGAGCGATATGTTACGGCCGAAGACATCGCGAAGAAGTGAAGATAGAAACAGGCATTCGTTAGAATTGGATGAGAACTCGAAAAGTTCGTCGCAAACAAAGGTTCAGGAATTGGCGGAAATGATTGAGTCTCAGTTGACTAAAAGACAGATAAGCAATAAGAAGCCACCGATTGGTTCGGTTAACGTCATGTCAGCCAATCAGCAAAAGTCCACAAATGAGGTCCGCGATGACCCGTATTTTGATTATTGAATCAAAAACTTTTTATAAACTCTTTTCTTTAATTAAAGTATGAATAATATTCGTATTGTAAAAGTATCGCAAGTTTTAATTAACTGTTTTATGATAATATTTTATCAGTAAATATTTTAAACAAATTTAGAACAAACAGATTTCAATTGCAATTATTATAAATTAATGTAATAATTTTGAGTCTTGTAAATAAAATTTAAAATTAAAAATACTAAAGCATAAGTATATAAGTGTATTAAAATGATATTTAAGATAAGGTAATATATATAAAGTTAAGGTTGAATATATTGAGCTATTGTTATCTTAATTTGAGTGCAATAATATGTTTTGATTGCCTTTGGAATTCTTTTGGTTACCTCTTTAAACTCGATGACACTTAAAATATAGGTACAAATTAGGAGAATCACAGTTAATAAAGTTTATAACATAGAAAATACAACATAAATAAATATTCAAATAAAAAAAGTGCAACAGTATGTAACAAAAGTTAAAGCCTACGACACCCGGTATTCCCAGGTGGTCTCCCTCCCAAGTACTAACCGGGCTCGACGCTGCTTAACTTCGGTGATCGGACGAGAACCGGTGTTTTCAGCGTGATATGGCCGTAGGCATGAGCTCTTACTAATAGTAATGCTTATATAGTGTATCAAAGAAGTGAATTACTTTTATTTTTAATATTAATAAAGGAATAACTTTCAAATATAGAGAATTTCTTTTATGATAATAAACGTTTTATAAAGTGCTTGTTAATCAAATAATTATAACGACTATTTTTTCATAATTTATTATTTTATTTTAACAAACAGTAAATATGATAAAAGTGCATGAAATTTAAAATTTTATATATACTATGGTTTTAATAGTTATGTATAAAATAGATAAAGAATTTATAAGAATTAATAAGAATTTATAAGAATTTATAAGAATAAATTTATAAGAATTAATAAACTATTATTGACTTTTACAAAGTTTCAGTGAGAATGACTTATAACAGAAAAGTTAACACAAACTTTTAACGGCAAAAAAATGTCACAAAAAATTGAAAAACTACTTAAAAAAATAGTTTTTAATTTAAAAATAGTTTTGATTTTACAGTTTTGAAAATCAAAAAGCGTCTCAATGTCAGCGATGAGAGCGAACTAGAATTGAAATGGTATTCAAATAGCGTAACATTCGCCTCAATTTCATTGCATTCACATTCAAGACTAGTGAAGTGAAAGTTAGCTCTGCTCGCAGGTGTGCGTCACGACTGTCGACCAATTGCTGTTATACACGACTCGCAACGCGTTATTGCGAGTCACGTGACGCGAGAGAGAGAGAGAGTGTGTGTGTTTGTATCGCTATTACGCGATATACGTGTGATGTGTGGCTCGCATTAATGATGATTCGAGGCCTCGATTCTGCTCTCAATCAGCTTTGAATCAGTCGTTATCGTAGTTCGCAGTTGTGTTGGCGTTCGCTTCCAATTACGGCTCTCAAGTGTCGCTCCGTTTAGACTCGATTCGAGAGCAGCAGAAAACAGACAAATGGAGATAATCGATGGTCAGCCCAATGTTTACTCATTTCACTCGTTCAGCCTTTTGCTGATGATATCGTACGCGTTCAACAGTGAGTGGCGGACAGCTGTCCGACCGTAACACTAATCGATTGTTTGTCTCGCAGAATGCATAGCCATCAGCAGCGATGAGTTGGAGAACCACTTAGAAATGGGACGTTTGATGCTATCGCGCGGCCAATACAGCGACGCTCTCTCTCACTATCACGCGGCTGTCGGTCGGTATTGATTTATATATCTCTCAACTCTTATTATTAATTGTTGGTTTGAGATGGAAATTAAGCTATAATTTCAATTAAAACTTTATTTTAAAATCGCATAGTTTAGCAATTTTTTAATAGAGTACCGGTTTTAACTGATAAGTTGTTGAACTAATGCCAGATTAACTTTAAAGATAACTGTAGTTATCTATTATATACATAATTGTGTAATTATTTGTTGCCAATTATGCATAATTTTTTTATTTAAGTAAAGTTAACGAATCATTAGTAATCGTAATGAAAATGTTGTCATTTCAGAGGCGGATCCGAAAAATTACTTAACATACTTCAAACGCGCCACAGTTTTCCTGGCTTTAGGTAAGCCTAAGCCAGCGCTGGACGACCTCAACGAAGTGATCCAATTGAAGCCCGACTTTCTGGCGGCACGACTGCAAAGGGGTTCAGTGCTGTTAAAGTTGGGCCGTCTGGACGAGGCGGCGATCGACTACGAGTGGGTACTTCGCGCCGATCCATACAACGAGGAGGCGAACCACGTCTACTCGACCATTGAGGCTCTCCGGCACGACACGCAACACGCCTATCGCCTCCAAAGCGACGGCTATTGGCCCGAAGCGGTCGAACTGCTGACCCGACTGCTGCACGAGCTTCCATGGGATGTGACGCTCAGGGAAATGAGGTCCAGTGCTTATGAAAAGATCGGCGACATTATTAACGCCATCAGCGATTTGCGCGCCACCACTAAAATGCGTTCGGACAACACCGACGGCTTTCTGAAGCTCAGCAAACTTCACTACGATCTCGGAGAGGCCGAGGAGTCGCTCAACACGATCAGGGAGTGCCTGAAGTTGGATCCCGACCACAAGGCGTGCTTCAATCACTATAAGAAAGTGAAAAAATTGGCGTCACATGTGAAGGCGATGAACGATTTGTCTCAGGAGAGCAAGTTTGGCGAATGCGTAGAGAGAGCCGAGAAGGCGCTCAAAGTCGAGTCCGACGCTCAACGTATGGTTCATCATATCCAGTCTCGAATGTGCCACTGTTTGTCTAAAGTATGTCCATTTGTTTTTTTGTCTATTTGGAGAATTATTGTTAAATTTATTATTTTTAATCGAAGGGCGGCGACGCTAACGAAGCCATAAAAGTTTGCAGTCAAGCTTTAAGGCTTGACGAACACGATGTCAATGTTTTATGTGATAGAGCCGATGCTTACCTTAATACTGATAATTATGACGAAGGTATGCATTTAATATTAATTAACGAGAAAATTACATTCAATTGGCATAAATCTAAAATAAATTCTTCTCAATTCTCTAGCTTTACAAGATTTCCAGCGCGCGTCACAAATAGACGAGAACTCGAGTCGAGCCAAAGAAGGCGCACAACGCGCACAAAAGCTTATGAAGCAGAGAAAGAAACGAGATTATTATAAAATATTGGGTGTGCAGCGAAACGCGGACAAGAAGACGATACTGAAGGCGTACCGAAAGCTGGCGAGCGAGTGGCATCCCGACCAGTTCAAGGGCGACGAGAAGGCGGCCGCCGAGAAGAAGTTCATCGAAATCGCGTCCGCCAAAGAGGTGCTCACCGATCCCGAGAAGCGCAAACAGTTCGACAACGGAGAGGACCCGTTGGATCCCGAATCCCAGTCCAGCCAAGGGTTCAATCCGTTTCACGGCTTTCACGGCTCGCCGTTCGGTCAGAGTAGCGGCTATACGTTTAAGTTCACATTCAATTAGTATTATTTTAGGTTTTTATTTTTAATTGCGAAACGCATACATTTTTTTTGATGATTTATTATGTGCCTAAATTGTAACATAACAACTGTACAAACGTGTAAATACAGTAAATAATATTAGTAACGTGTAATTATATAATTGTTAATTTATTTTATTCGAGCATTAAAACCGCCATTTATATAACTTTGTCTAAAGTTTTCAGTTTTAAATTGTCTTAAAATAAACATTAAATTTGAACAATCATTTGGACTCAAACATGACTTAAACAAATTGGACGCGCGATGCAATTAAATTTTCAATTATTGTTTATGAATAATATGTTAGTAATAAAATTAATAATTTTACATCGAATATTACGAATGTCGAAATTATTTGCTTGCAATATATTTCGTTTCGACAACACTATCAAAACAATATTTATAACACAAAACTTTTTAAAAAACTATTTGTTATGACGTTATTGATGTATAAATCCGTTTGAATTTAAATGCCTATTTGTTTGCATTGCAGTGCTTTTTAATTTTAACGTTTTGCAACTTATTTTATCTATTTTTTAATTTAATTATGACAACAATCTCTGAGTTTTATTTTAAGTCCAATCGATAGCATTCAAAGTGATGGCATCGAAGTCTTCTCCGAACCCTCTGTTCGCCAAATGGTTAACAGAGTGGAAGAATGGCGCCAGAGATGTGGCCTCGAAGATGGAGTTCGTTTACGGCAAAGTGTGGCCACACTTCGCATCGCATTTCAATTGCTTGATCTAAACTATCATTGCTTTATTAGGCACTGAAATCGCTGCGCGAATGTCCGGACGTGTTGTCGAGTGGAGAGGAGTGCAGACAACTGAAGGGTTTCGGAGACAAACTATGCAAACGTATAGACGACCGACTGAGACAGCATCGCATCGAAACCGGCGAACACGTCGACCGACAGAGCGACGATATCGACATAATTGGCGGCCAAACAGTGTTCACCTCAATAATGTCGCCGCGATCTAACAAAAGCAAAGAGTTGTGCTCCTATTATAAAATGAAGAAACGATCGTTTGCTAAGTTGACGCCTAATAAGACAATCAGTCCGTTGAGAAAAGTGGCCAAAATTCGAAATAAGAAAAGCAATTACATTCCCGCTGAGGGTTCGGGCGCTTACGCTATACTTTTGGCTTTGTTTAAGCATGAAATGGAGGACAACATCGACTCAATGGTCAAAGAGGAGCTTCAGAGGGCCGCTCAAGAGTTCGCCACCAATTCGATGACCGCTTCGTTGCCGGGAATGCATTACAACGCGTTCAGTTCAGTGAAAACGCTTATTAATAAAAATCTTATCGAAAAGACTGCTCAGAGATATTCGTCCTATTATTTGACTGAAGAGGGAAGAGAAGTGGCGTCGAAATTATATCAAATATATAATAATCAGCGGAAAAATATTACTAATACTAATAAAAATAATACTAATAACAGGAATTATGATGAGGTTATAATCGAGAGCGACGATGAAGACGAGTCGGAAAATGAACGTAGAGTTACGCCTAACCAAGAGTTGGGCACTCAATGTTCACAAATGTCAACACAAAATGCCAGTGGAGAGCAATTTAGTCTACGGGCCGACAGTTTCGAGATTGTTTTGTGCATCGATAGTCGAGAACAGGCAACAGGTGTCGACAAAAATATGCGAAAAACTGCTTTAATGTCGGCTCTGCAGCAGAACGAAGTGAAAGTAGAAATGAGGACTTTAGCGGTGGGAGACTTCGCGTGGATCGCAAAAGAAAGGCTACCAATGGGTTCACACATTTCAACCGCCTTTAATCGCCAGAGAAAGGAACTTATATTAGACATGATTGTCGAGCGAAAGCGAATCGACGACTTGGCCAGCAGTATCGTTGACCGCCGTTGGGACGAACAGAAGTATCGATTGCGTAATTGCGGTCTCCGACGGCCGACGTATCTGATCGAGTATTTCGGGTCGAGTAGAACCGAATATCGAGGTCTGAAAAGCGATACATTAGAGCAGGCGATCGCCAACGCAGAGATCGACGGCTATTCTGTGCAGAGATGTGACAGCTATGAAGACACGATCCGCTACTTGACGCTCACTACGCGATACTTGGAATCCTTCTTCCGAAGTAAAACCATCAAATCGTGCACCAAAGAGGAGCTAATCAATAGGGAAGCTGTCGCTAATCAGTATATGACTTTTGGCGAGTTCAGTCGGAACGCCACTAAAATCAATAACTTCACAGTAACAGAAATGTTTGCCAAACATTTGCTGCAAATTCGTGGCATTTCGGTGAGCAAAGCGAAAGTAATTATCGAACACTACCCGACCCTTCAAAGCCTGCTCGACGCCTATTCGCTCACTGATAACGAGAAAGAGAAATCAAATTTACTGTCATCACTAAAAGCCGGTTTAATGGGACGAAATTTTGGTCCAGTTATTAGCAAAAAAATTTATCAGCACTACAGCAGATGAAATTAATTATGAATTTTATCGAATTTTGAATTTTTGAATTTTATTATTTCTTAAAGACTTTGTATGAAATACAAATTATTTTGAATGCATCATTTATAGCATATTTGAGTGCTATATTTCTATATTTCTACGCTATATTTGAAATCAGAGATCGCAAAATCATCCAATCATTGTTATGCGCATTTATATATAAATAAGTAAATTCATTATGCGAATTATTTTATTAATTATGATATTAAATGTAAATTTTTAATTCTCAATGTAAATAAATGTAACTTAAATCACATTTAAAAACAAAAACATTATTTAGTAAAGATTGAAAATATATTATTACCAATACTTTATTACCAATATATACATGTATTATTATCATATAATGAGAATATTTTCATAACTGAAATTCTTAAATAATGACTTCTATTTTTTTTGTTGAATAGAATAGATATGAATTAGTAAATGAATTTTTATATGAAATACTAGATAATATATTTATAAATATTTTTAAAAGTGCTGAATCACGTCTTAAGCTTACGAGTAACCTTACGATTATAATTAAGAACCGTGTTATTATAATTATAATCATTTTGGTCGACTAACTAAATGTATTTAAAAAGATACAACTCGACCAACACCTCAGTGTTGACTCGGCTGTCAGCTGAGACAGGTCTCACTAATTATTATGCGTTAAAAAGTAAAAATTAAAGAAAACTTAATAAAAATATTATATATTTTAATTAATTGTTTGTGCAATCATTTCGCGATATTGCGTGCGAGCACTCGACTCTCAGTCCATTTCGCCGAATCCAGACTCAGAAACCCGTTTCGTCTTAACTGACGTGACAAAAATAAGAAATCCATGGAAAATTTATTGTTCTTAAATGAATACAGATTTCTTCAACAATAAACTAATGAGCGTGAAAACATTAATTCAATTGACAGTATTTGAATAATTGAAGCAATTGTTTTTAAAAACTTCTACTCAACAAATTGAGTGATTTACTTGAAAAATTTTAATAGTCAATAAAAACTACAAATAATTTTGAATTTAAGCTAAAAACAAAATTTGTTCCCTTAGTTTTGGAAGATGTAAAGCATTTATTTTCCATTACAAAAGTATTTTATTTGATAATCTGAATATTAAAGTACGAACTTTTTAAAAATATGGTTTAAATACTTTTAATTGGGGCAAATTTTAATGAATATTATATAACTTTTATTATATTTAAAGTAAAAGTAGTTTTATTTCCAAACAAGATATGACATAGAATGTAGTGAGAATTTTCGTAATTGAGTTTAGTCAAAGTTTTTATTTATTTGTTAGAATGGTTATGTTATGGGTTTATTTTTTATAAATTTTTTAAAAATATTATTAAACTATCTTTAAGTACAATATATAGAGTTAGTATCTCTAACAATACTCTACAGCTCTCTATTTAAGTTTATATAATTTATGTTTTACTGTATATTTTAGAAAAGTGATTATTAATTGTTACTCATATATTGTTAGTTGACTCTCAGCTCTGATGAGTAATTATGTTTAACTGTATTTGTATTTAAATTCATATTTCATTTATAAGAAATTAAAGTTAATTTGATCGCGACTCAAATCTTAGTTATTTTATTTAATTGTGAGTCGATTATGAGTATTGAGTGACTATTAAGTGCTGGTAAAGGGAGAGAAGATATGGTCCGAAGTTGGTCAGCGGTAGCGGAGGACAGGTTTGGCGTATAAGTCCAACTCTGCGCATATCATTGGTATTTTAATAGACATTTAAGTTGTAACTACTAAGTTTTAAGTTTAATATGTAAAGCATTTTTGAGCAAATTATTTTTAAAATTAGAAGTATTGTTGAAAATTAATTATTTAAATTAAAGTGACAATACTAAAGCATGAAACAGTTGTTCGATCATATAACTCACTAATATTATAACAAAAATTCAAATTATTAGATAAATGCAGCATTAGATTAGAAAACATTTATTACAATGTATAATTTTAATTTCTTATATTTTACGATTAGATTTCGTAAAATAATAAAATTAAAGTTTTCGTAGAAATATAAATATTTGTAAGTATATTTGTATCAATGCCATACTATAGTGTCTGCAATTTTAACCGTAGTTAACCCTAAGGTTAATTTCAAGTATTGTAGTCGAGGGTTAAGTTTTAAAATAAGAATTTTAAAATCAGGTATAACCGCGGTTAACCAGTTAACCCTAATTTTTATAATTAAAATACAATTATATTTTATAATGACGAAATTTGATTAAAGAAACTTATTTTCTATTTTAAATATAATGTAATAAATATAGTTCTTTCATATTAAAATATCATACATTTTATTAATTCATATTAATAATGAAAACTCTATAGTGCAAAAAAACTAAGCATTATAAAATTAATAATACTAAATATTATCTATTATTATATATAATACTATTATTATCAACTGATTGTTAACTAATGTCAAAATAATTGTTTCTTATGAATTTTGAAAGAAATAAATTGTTAATGTTTGATTTCTATTATTTGATTCATATATTTGATTCAATTAAGTTTTATTTTTTAAAATACATTCTAAGAAAAATTCAGTAATTATACATTGTTTTTATTGAGGATTTTAAGGTTAACCAGGATTAATGTTAAAGGTTAAAACGTTAACCTGTCAAGTTAAAGATCATTGAAACGTTGACCGGTTAAACATTTTTTAAAACACTATTTGTTTGGCACGAATATCCAGACTCTGATAAAATATTTTAATTCAATAAAAGAAATTTTGCAAACACTCTTAACATGTCTACACTCCTAACACACTCCTTAAAGAGAATATTCTTAATAACTTACAATTCAAGATGAATGCCTTATGAACCCATTGTAAGCAATAGCAATAGGGGTCAAATCATCTAAAATGACATTTCGTGAAGAATCAGTGCTCTTAAGAAGCACTTCACTAAAGAAGGCTTAACGCCTAGATTTCAATAAAATTTTAAAAATTCACATAAAGGTTTAAAATAACAATCACTGAGAAAGCAATGATTTATAAGACAAAATACTCTAAAAATAAATGCTAGACTTATATTTTATAATCCCTTATTATTCTTAAGTTAATAAATTATAAATATTTCAAATTTCATTACCTGTAAAAATATTTGTTATATTTATATAATTATTAAAATGGTTTAATACAATAGTATTAAAAAGAAAAATATCCTTTTGACAATGAGAGAGCATTAACATTCAATACATTCAATGTAAGGTGTTTTACAATAAATGAAAAATATTTTCAAATGTATTTTCTGTAGACTTATCCACACTTAAGCATTACCAACCTTAACAACCTTAACCTTGTGGCTGACGTCGTTTCAGAATTTATTTAGATTTTCCTCTATTTGCGTAAAATAATTAATTATAAAAAAGTTTGATATATATGAGAGATATTGTGGTGTATAGATCTTATCGAATGTAATTATTTTGCAGACATGGTTACAATTAATCAAAAGCAAATAAATAAATTTACAATATAGAGCCTTATATTTGCCTAAATGTTACTACATTTTCAATATAATTAAGTTGGTTTCATGTTTGAATTCAAATGTGTGACATAAATTGGTTTGCGTTGCCCTCATTTCTCTATTAGATTCAAGAACAGATTTTATCTCGAGATGAACAAATTCAAAACAGACTTTACCGAGAAAGTAGAAATTATATTACTTGAGATTTGTTTTTAATTTTTATAAATTCCAAAACATTTGATATTTTCGCGATATCTGTGTATACATATCATTATAGGTTTATAATTGAAAAGAACATGTAGTTATGCATAAACTCGTAAATAAAAGATTAAGATAACTTTAAAAGCTAAATATAACTTATATATTTTATATATTACTTAAGCTTAACATTTTATAAAAGTAAATTTTATCACTAAATTGAACAACTTATTAATTAAAATGAAAATTACGAAGAATATGTTACTTAAATCAATATATTTAAGTAATATAAATATATTAGTTATTTAAAATGTTAAAATACATATACAGTATATGTTAGGTTGAAGTTTAGAAGTTTTAGTTTTATGCTTAGACTTACGAATCAAAATGTTAGAAAAGTTTTAGTTCGTATTTAAGAGATTCGAGCTCTCCTTACGTCGTTAAGATATAAAAATTATTTTGATATAAGATCGTCATTAAGATTACATATTAAATTGTTAATTTGTGTAAACAAATTGTTAAACTTTTAAAGAATTGTTAAAATTGTAGCAATAGTTAATTAATGGTTTTAATTATTAATTATATGTTAAGTGTAAATAGTATGTGTTTAGTTCAACAAAATTAGTACCGTTTTTTATCATAACAATTGCTTTTATTAATTGAATAATATGGGATAAAATAAAGAAAAATTGATGACAATGTAATATAATATACAACAGCCACCAACAAAATAGACGTGATATCAAATCGATGAGCCTCGACAGCCAACTGAAACCGAAATCAATCAAGTTTAGTGACCTTAATTATTCAATATTCAAGTTTATCTTATTCCATATCACTATTAAAATATATACCATGTTTATCTCGCATGTATCGCCTAATATACTAGTACACCGCCCCATATTGTGATATCGGGTATTGTTTTATCTCATTGGCCTGCGGTTTTCGGCCTAAAACGCTCGACTGGGCGTTAGCCGATCGAGAGCGAGAGTGAGCAAGCCTTTGGAACCAGATTTCTTTGTTACGGGAATCAGGCATCACTTTTTTTTGTTTGGTGGTGAAACATGTTTGTTTACAAAGCATGCTCGCGATGTGAGTGAATGCCTCATTAAAAGCGATTCATAGTGTAAGAATTCATTTAAGTCTCCGCCTCATTATAAAGAATTCATAGAGTGGTAAGAAAATCAAAGAATTCATTCGAGTCTGCGAGCCTTCATTCCGATCGAAAGGGTCAAAAACTACAAGTCAAGGGCGTTGCGATTTTTTTAAAATTTGTCGATTATTATTAGCCGATGTTTCAAAAAAGCATTATAACGTGTTTAAAAATCGAGACTTTGAATTAAAGTTGGCAGTAATTATGATTCAATCTAAATCAAAGCTAATCCGAGTGAACACAGACGTTAGAGCAGAGACCCAAAGAAAATTAAACCGTAATTGCATAATCAGACCAAAATCAAAACAAAAATTTTATTTTACAAACAAATAATTAATCAAACTATTTATGCGATAAAGGAGAAAGTATTTCATTTTTATTTATCATTTAATTTATCATTAATATTATCGTTTTAATAATAGCAATCGTAAAATTTTACGGTTTAGAGCTATTTAGAAATTTAAGATTCAATTTGATAAATTTAAAATATTTTCAAAAAATTAATTTAATTATAAATTTAAATAATTTTTAGTAAATTTTTACTTTAACAAATGGATTTGTGATGTCTATCTGTTCCCCCCTGAAATCCCCTCCCGATAAAGAAAGAGGATTGTACTTATAGAGAGGGCTTTATACGTAAAGAAATTTTTAATTTAAACAATAAATAATTTAAAATTGTAGCAATAATGTTAAAAATCAATTATTGAATATTATATTAACAATAATTAAAGCATGTCTTTGCATAACATAGATATATATTTATTTTAAAAATCAAAAATGAAAGCTAGTAATAATTTACAATCTTGTTCTATAAAGGATTGATATAAAAGCTTTGAACCACTAAGAACTTACGCAATGAATATGTATTTTTATAAAAAATAAAAATAAAGTTTTGAGGTTCAAATTAAGTGCAAAGTTTAGTAATTCTTTGCTGATACAGGTATGATAAAAATTAAGAATAATTATTAACTAAAGGTTTGTGACCACATAAATGATAAAAACGTACAAATAAATTAAAAAATAAATTGCATTATTGACTGCGAAATTTTTATTCTAAAAATATTTGTCTATAGAGCTGGTTTGAGGAGATAATAAAATAATAATAAATACAGTATCTTAAAATATTAAACACTGTAATTCATTGTATACTCCGCGGGTTATATAATGAAAAGCAAAAGCCTTGAGTAAATAAAAGATAGGCGTTATACATAAACGTGCGGATTAAAAGTTAACATCGAAAGCGTAATAACAAAGCAAACCGAGTCGTGAGAATAAAATAAATAAAATATGAGCGCTATTGCGCTCAAATTGTTTGAAACTTTTTTAGGCTTAGCCTTAATATATTTAAAATGTTAACAAATCATATATCATTAGGACAATGGCCTATCGGTTTGCTCTTTACCCGTGAAATGATAATAAGGGTTAGATTCTGAAACTTTAATTGTCTATAACCTCAACAAAATTATGTACTCTTCGACTTATTGTTAGAACGAAGTTTTTATAAGTCAAACAAATCTATATTTATTTTATTCCTTATAATAATAAATATTTTAAGGGTGCGGGTTATGGCCTAATGTGCGGAGTATACAGAATCGCGTATACACGCAACGAGAAACGATAAATGAATTAATTAGTGTCAATCAGGGAAGAGAAAGCAACTCTAAATGATTGTAAGCGTGCAAAGGGTTTATCAATTGCCTAAAGCTATAGTTAAATAAATTAGTTGAGAAAAAAATCAATCACTAATAGAAATATATAATAATTATAATTGCGAATCGCATCAAAAAGTGACTTCTTTTATATTAAATAAATCATTTATCTCTCGCGAAAGTGTACAGGCATAGCATGGTTAGTATGGTAAGTATGGTTAGTTAAGCTGTAGTTAAGCTGTAGACCTTGATTACAGTTAAGGTAAGACTGGTTGTTATATGTGTGTCTCGTAATAAAAAGTTTTTCAAGTTGTCGTTATTGATATAAAAGCTGTTTCTGCTCGCAGTCATCATATGCTCAAATTAAGTTTCAAACAATAAAAGCCATGCCAAACACGAAATAGTAAAATCACTCGAACAACAACTCAGTTTAAACTTCAACTTAACAAAAGTTCTATGATATCAGTTTTTTTTGGCGAAAAAATAGGTGTGTATTATGTCTACGTGTGTGCTATTATCTAAAGTTATATTCAATATAAACTATTCGTTATACGTATAAATATATATATTTATATATCTACTATGTTTGATACCCCCCTTTTCAGCTGTCAATTAAGCTGTCTATGAAAAAGGTGGGACTTGTATGTATACAAATAATTTAGCTTTAGGTAACGGATGCTCAAAGCAGTGAATCACTCAACTTGTTATGTACGGCATCGCTGGGTGTTAGCAGTGCTGATTGTAATATTAAACACAATCTCGATCTGAATGCGTTTTAGAGAGCGAGATGCGAACCAAATGTGCGGTTGCCTGTCATTTGTGGTGCAGTAGTGCTGCAGCAGTGCTCACTAGACTCAGTCCACACTAGACTTGGAGGCCAGTCTTTGCCAGTCTCTCCAACCAACTCCACTCAACGTCTAACTCTAGTTCAGCACTTAGTTTTTTTAATATAATTATTTTAGCAATTTTTTTTAATTTTAAAATAAATTATTTGACGCGAAATTAGAGGAAATCTGAATAGAAAAAACTTGCTTCACGATGTCTACGACACGGTTAAGGCTGGCTATTATATCAGCGCACGTCAACATAGAAAATACAATTTTTAGAAAACTTTTTCCACTCATTGTGTTGTGCTCTACGCTATGTCTAAGCGCTCCGATTGTGGTCCGAGAGAAGAGAAACGTCCGCTCAGACGTCGGAGCGATGGTAAGTGACTTTCCATTTTGTTTACTCAACTTTTAAAAAAAAAGTTTGTTTGCTTATTGTTATTTACTTTCCTCGTACTATTTACAGAGTGGGCTATTTGTTTGTCCCTTTTGTTGATTATTTTTATTATATAAGAACTACAAAGAGATATTTGAAATGTATTTTTTTAAAAATAGATAAATGCATAGTATTTAAGAAATGCCTGCCATTCGTAAGAATATAGCCATTTATTTATAATTTTATCGCATTTAACCCTTAATTCGAGATAAATATTTTCACCGTTTTTTTCGAGTGCAATAATCTCTTAATCGCGCGTAATGTCAACGAAATGCGCGATGAGGTTAAACAAGTAAAAGTTGAATTACTTGAGTGGAAAGGGTCAACAATTTAGATGGTATGTCAGTGGCATCAAGACGAGCATAATTGAGTGTGAGTGCCATCAACCTGTGAGACGAGCTGCCCGTAGAAGTGTTAGGTGTGGGTGTCGGTGATAGGAATGACCCTTTCGTACACTTTCGGCGTACAGTAAGCGACAACACCCTTACACTAACCCTAACACCCGTTAACGCTCTTCAGACTCGCTCTCGCTCTGCCGTGTCATCGGATATGTCAATATTTACTATTCGTAATCATTAAATTTAATATTACTGCATGTAAATGCGAAATGAGTCAGTCGTCAGTCGTGATAAAATGTGATCACTTTCGCTCTCGAGTGTGATTAATATTGTGTGATATGTGTTGAATCATTTTGATTAGACATTTAGACAAACATATAGGCAAACATTTAGATAAACTTGAAATAATAGCTTATTTTTTGATGAAATTAGTTTAGTTGATGAGAGAGTAAATACTCAATTAAGTAACACTTTAAATGTGATTTATCCAAAGGAAAAATAAACAAAAAAATATGTAATTAAACGTTATTATATAAAAGTCAATTTTAGTCGTTGAGTATTTTAAATAGCCTTAAACAACGCAATGCTATTTTTCAAAACTTAAATTATTTATCAATTCTCAATAAATAATTAAATAAGTGATTATTATAATTATGGAGTAAATTTTTTTTCCTACACAAACAATGAAAACACCGTTAAAATTGAAGCGATTTTGGTTTAACATCAAAACAATTCACGCGATTCTCGATTCACGCTTGAGTGAGATGAAGGTCGAGATTGACTGCCTCTTCAATTGAATTGCAAATGCAGACGAATATGAAATTAAGCTAAATATAAATACTTTATTTTATTGAAAAATTTTGCGGAAAAAATTAATTGCGGAATAAATTTTCGAAATGAAAATTTTCGCATAAAAGCGAAGCAAATTAATCGATTAAAAAGTTATCGACACTCAAGTCTTTTAAGCTAAAAAACCTATTATTAAAAATAAGGTGTAAGCGAAAGGGTTAGCCATCGATAAGAAAAAAAAACAGCAAAATGATTGATTAGGTCTATTAATATTAAAATTCAAGTCAACTCCGGTCCCTATTATTCATAATCGCATAAATTAAAGTAATCGCACAGTAAAAAACAGTATACCATAAAATAGGGTCATTAAAACCTATTAGGATGCCATTCGAGATGAATAATTGAATTTGCTGGTGGTCTTCAAGTGGTAGTGACAAACACGGGTAGACATACGAATACGATCAAACGAGTCTGAGACACGCCGGTAGGCCTACTGTTGATACCATCATCGATTCAACTCAATCTTATTTAAGCATTTTTTTGCCAAATGTTTTGACTGCGAGTCCGAACCTGTCGCGAAACTTTTCCATTTATTATTTCATATAAGCCTGTCTTTAACCTCTCTCTTCCTTAGAAATTTAAGATAAAATTATAATACACAATGACTTTTTAAGGGTAAACTTTTTTTACTAATTTTGTTGTTGTTTGGTTAGCTATATCTGCAGAGATATGGTTACATGAATGAGAGCGAAGCCGCCAATTTGGTCTCAGAGAAAGCTTACGGCGAGGCAATCATGGAATTTCAGCGATTCGCCGGACTCAATGAAACCGGTATTTCGTAACCACAATAATGGCTTTTGATTATAATATAGATGTAATGTTTTGATTTGCTTCATGTCCTTCGAACACGACAGGCACGTTGGATGGAGAGACGATTGAGCTCATGAATTCGCCGCGCTGTGGCAACAAAGACCGAGTCGGACACAGCGAGGATGCGAGAAGAAGAAAGCGATACGCACTGCAAGGTTAGTCCGCTCTTCAGATGTTGTGCATTCAAATTGTGGTCAAATGTTTTCGTGTGCAAGAAATGCATGCGAAAACATACAATTAATTCGTACATTTGCATAATAAATACATATACTTAGTAATAATAATAAAGTTTTTAAAAATAATTATCAACTTTATTAAGTCACAACTTTAAAGATTTTAGTGTATTGTTTTGTTTTGTATTGATGTCGATGTCTTTTAAATGTTTAAAAAGTTCATAATTGTTTTTAATTAATTATGAACTTTTTAATGAATGAATGAATTAATTAATAACATTATGAAAGAAAATTGAAAAACAAAATACAGATAATGTAATAAAGATTATTCTAAACAATATTCAATATTCTGCTGCTTTTCTTATGTTGGTCTTAGTTTTACTTACGAGTATTCTTAAATGTTTTCGACAAAAAAAAATTATCATTTTTTTTTATTTTTTGGACTAAATTATAATTTTTTTTTGTCAATCATATGCGTTATATTATGAAATATGACATTCATTTCTCTCATAACTGCTTCTAATCGTTCAATTCTTGACACACAAATATCAAAATAGTAAATAAATGAATAAACGCTTCCCAAATGGAAGGATAAATCATTTCAGGATTTTATAGCAATAGTTGGATACAAAAGCGTTAGCGATAAATATATGAAAACTTTATTCTCGAAAATTTGAAACAGAAAGAATAGTTTTATTCAATTATTTGCACAGCTTGTGTGAGATGGATATCTATGGTTGAGAAAATAAAAATAAAAAATAATAATACGTAATATTACAAATTAAATTTCATCTACCGGTGTAATGGCAATGAAAAAAATAAATGCTCATTAAAGAGTGGACAAATCGGTAATAATTAAATTTTGTTGTAAATTCAAATTTAAGTTAACTACTAGTGATGTCTTATATTATTTAACGATAATTTTTTTGTCTCCAGCTATTAAATATTATTCCACTGTACTGTATTTTAATGTAAAATAATTATAAATTGAGTGACAAGTTTAGCATATTTCTTTAAAAAATAAGACATTATATGATAAACCTTTAATGTCTAATAATATGAAACTCACTAAAATTTTTAAAAAAACTGGTTTAATCTTGCATTAAAAGTTCTGAGAATTTTATAATATTCGTGATATACATGTTTGAAAAACAAAGTTTGTTAAACATAGTAATTTTACAGATGAAGAATGAATATGCAAAAATGAAAAATTTCTCAATATGTTCAGTATAGGCGCAAATTGTTTCTTCAGAAATTGCACATTCATGTCTATAAAAAATTTCATAAATAAACAAGATTGTCATCTAGTATGAGGTGATTTTAACATTATTTTAGATATAAGTTTACAAAAATTTAAATATTCATTGATTTTCTAAGCTTTTTTGTCAAAATCAGTCCATTATATAAATTAAAATGCAATAATTATATAATTATTGTTTTAGAAAACATTGCTTAAAATTACAATAAAAATTTTATTCAGCAAAATATATGAAATGTTT
>JAQIYA010000443.1:0-20538 GCA_034699355.1 Microtritia minima
ACACCGGACAATAGCGACAACGAGGACGACATCGATCTCTCGGCCATCGATTTGTTTGACTCGCAGTCAAACACCGATGTCTGCTATCACTCGTCGAGACTGTTAACCGACGACTACTTCGGTATTACTAATGCTTTCTTTGCTTTTTATAATTTTGTTTATTTGGTTGCGATTAAAGGACAGCCGGTTATCGAAAATGTGGTCATAGATTTGGAGACAGAGATGGCTATCAACGAATTGAATGAGTGGGACGACAATGAACTGATGAACAATACGACGTACAACTTTAGAAGCGACTCGATTATGAAATATCTGAAATACGGGATGCGATCGCTGGTCGCGCACAACGAGACGAGCGCTGAGGCGAGCCATGCGTTGAGCGCCAGTCAGGAGACTCTCTTGAGATTCGTGAGCGAACACAAGGGCGAGAGAGATATAGACGTTTGCGAGCTCGTCATCGATGACGACGATCTCCGCAAATGGTTGTCGTCGTCGTCGAGCGGAGAGAATTCGAATCTCGATTGAGAATTACGTCTCATTGAACTGCGATTTTTAAGTTTTCGAATTTTGCGTTTATTGCTATAAATTTTACTTTTATCGTTATTCGACTCTCTTATCAAATTTTAGCTTTAATTTATTAAATTTATTACTTTAAATTATTGTCAATTATTAATAGTCAATTTGCAAAAATTTATGATTTTTTATTGTTATAACATTTATTTAAAATTTTTTTATTATTATGAAAATATGTATAGTTTTTTTTGTATTTTCCTTAATCTGATCTTAAAAATTTTATCTTAGTTTCGATTATTAATTAATTATAGATATTCATTATTTTACTTATTATTTTTATGTTCAAAACTAATGAATTTCAATTAAATAAATTATAAATATTATAAACATAAATATTACATCAACAAAAAAGTATAAAAAAGTATGTACATTTAATTAAAAGCAATTTAGTAATATTTAAAATATATGATTATATTACATATATATTTATATAATAAGTTACATTAATGTATACAACATTTCAATAAAAAATTTTAATTACAGACACACTATATCGACATTTATTTTATTAATATATAAATTAAAACGCTATTTAAATTATTATGAATTACTTCGCATTAATCAATATATCATTCCTTTAATCAAATTTTCAATAAATATTTTTTGTTATAAATAATTAACAATCTCTATAACTAATTAAAATAATATTGTGCGTGCGTTTCCGTGTGTTCGCAACAATGCTTTTTAATTGTTGAAATAAATTTATAAATTTTTTGTTCTATAAATTGTAAAATATAATTGAATTATTAATTTAATTGTTGCTTCATTTGTTAAAATAATAGTGTTACTAATAGTATAGGCAACAATATTTTTTCATTTCACTTTAAAATCAATTTAAAAATAGTAAATTAATAGTATATTAATTGTAAATTAATATTAATAAATTATATAGTCTAACAAATAATTTAGTAAATAAATGTGTGTTTATTTGCAAAAAATGTTTAATATTTTTTGAATTAAAATTTTTTCAATGCTAAGAGATCTCAAAAGAGGGAGAGAGAGAGAGAGAAAGTTATCTAAGTTTAATAATAGATAAAATTTGCTTATTTGATATGATGTGATATGATAGCAAAACATTTTATTAGAGATTTAATTGGCGTGGATTGCACTTTATTGCAATCTTGATTCTCAGAAAATCAACCCTAGATTGCAATCTTAGGGTTGATTTTCTGAGAATACAGTAAAAGTTAGAAAAATCATTATTGAAAAATTATCGAAATGTGAAGATTTTGATCACAGAAAACTTGTGATCTACGCATCAATTGTTTCTGTTGAAGTCGAGCGCTCTTTTAATAAATATAAAAATTTATTGACTGACAAACGAAATAATTTTACAATCACTTAAGAATCACTTAAAATGCATTAATGTATTCAATTTAATTTATTTTTATTGTAATTTTATACTCTTTAATCAGTTTTATAATTATTAAGATTAAATTTTCTATTTAACCAAAAAAAACCTAATTTTCACCAAATTTTTTCTATAAAAACCTAAATTTATCAATTTATTTAACCTAAATGTCCACACTTTAGTTATTAAAATACATTAAAAATGATAAAAATAGGCAAATTTTTATGTTGAAAATTAAAACAAAAAACTTTGATTTAATTTATGTTTCAGACTCTTGTTGGCCATCAATAGTTCGATGACGAGTCCGTAACTGTTAAATGTTAAACATGTATAGTTATTTCCTTTTATTACTCTGATTTGTCGATTGTCTAACTGTGAAATAATTAAATTGTTTCAAAATATTTATGTTTAAATCAAATTCAAATTTCTATTATGTTGAAAACTATTACAGAAAAGATAGACTTAATATCCTTTACTTAAATAATATTTCGACTTTTTATTAATTATTATTAAATTAAAAATTTTATAAACTAAAAAATTGTTAATAGTCTATAAGTTAATTGTTGGGACAGAATAATAAAATTCAAACTTATAAACTTTGATTTAATTTGAAATATTTTCAAACTGTAAAAAACTGTAATTTTTTAATTTCTAAACAAAATGAGACAAAGAGACTCATTATGAGAGGCGCCAAACATATAGATATCGATAAACAGTAGAACTCATTTCGAAATAAAATTCGATATTTCCATAACAGAGATAATAGAAGTGAGCCACTGATTGATAACGATTAGTCATGAGTCGCGTATTGGATATTAATTTGGATTATAGCGACAACGATAACACAACAACCGATAGCGACAACGAGGCCGACATCGACGACCACAGCGATGGCTCGACCATTGATTGGTTTGACTCGCAGTCAAACACTGTTTATCTGCCAACAGATGTCTGCCATCACTCGTCGAGATTGTCGACCGACGACTTCTTCGGTATTATTAATGCTTTCTTTGTTTTTTTATACATTTTGTTTATTTCTTTACGATTAAAGGACAGCCGGTTATTAAAGAAGTGGTCATAGATTTGGAGACAGAGATGGATATCAGCGAATTAAATGAGTGGCACAACAATGAACTGATCAATAATACGACGAGTTTCTGGAAAGTGGAGAAGAGCTGGAGTCGAGCGGCGATTATTGAATGCTTGGTCGACGGGAAGCGATCGCCGGTCGCGCACAACGAGACGAACGGTGAAGCGAGCGATCGGTTGAGCGCCAGTCAGGAGTCGGTGTTGAAATTGTTGGCCGAAATGATGGACGACAACGATATGGTGAGCGAATGCGAGCTAATCATTGAAGACGATGAGCTCAACATATGGTTGGCGTCGAGCGGAGAGAATCGAGTGGTAATCTTGCAAATTGACTGCGAATCAAGTAATACTCACAATGATCTCAACTCATTGGGCGATAATTTTGAGTGATTTTCAACTCAGATTTAATTTTTCAGAATTTTGGTTAATTTCTATAAATTTTACTTTAATTTTTGTTTAATTTATTTCTAATCTTAGCTTTAATTTATTGCTTTAAATTATCGTAAATTTATTATTATTATTATTATTATATCATTATTAGTTAATTTGCAAAACTTAATGATTTAATTATTGTTATAACTTTTTTATTATGAAAATATGTATAGATTTTGTATTTTTTAAAAATTTTATCTTAGTTTCGATGACTATAATAGTTAGTTATAGATTAACTTATTTTACTCATAATTTTTATGTTTTAAACCAATGATTTTATTAAATAAATTATAAATATTAATTAAATATTATAAATTTAATATGTATGTTAAAAGTGGAGATAACAATATGTTTACAATTTTCGGAAAAACATCTAAGAATAACTTTTTATAACAATACTTTTTTATGTATAGCAATAAAACTTAAAGCGCAAAGAGAAGCAAATCTCTTACATAGCATTAAAATTGTACAAATTAATGCAATAAATGCAAATTAGTATGAAATCATGAGATAAGAAACTGTTTTAAGAAAATTCTACCACTTTATATGCGACATAGAGTTTTACTATATTTAATATTATACTAAATTAATGATGAAAATAATTGCGAAACTTTATTCAGTGTTTGTTAAAAACTCGCTCAATATCTGCGAAAATGTTTGAGTAGTCTAATACGAAATGGGCAGACATTGGTCAGAATCTTAACTAACATCTCATAGTGCCTGCCAAGTGGTGACAATCGCGACCGCTGTCACCCACGCCATGCTCTGCAAGTTTGAAACAATTGCAATTTCGAGCATTTCTAATGAAATAATTGTATTGTTCTCTAATGCAATGCAATATAGTTTTGCAATAACTATGTGTTAAAATAGAATAATTTATGATGTAATTAGTTTCGGAATTAATTTTTAGATAAAAATTATTTACGAAATAATAAGTATGAAAGTTTATCTTTTATTACAATAGTAATTGAAACTCAGTTGAAACTTAAATTAATCTATTGTTAAATATAAGCCACATCTTCAATCAATTTTATTCATTCATTAGCCAGTCATTCAATTTTAGCACTTGTTATTCTAGATATTCAACGAACTCAACCAAATAAGAGTAGTTTCAATGTCGGCATAACTTTGATACTTATATCTTTGTGCGAAATAAAGGTTTTAAGGTTTTTCTTTCTCAATAATTATTATTAATAAATTATTCATTAAAAAATTTTATTTTAAGTTTCTAATTTTAAAAAGTGTAACTTGTATTTAATCACTGCTTATTTACTGTCATAATTAAAAGTTTAAAATACTTAACTCTATAATGGATAATAACGAAAACTTTTCATATTGTACTGAAGAATGGATGAAAATAAGAGAAAAGATTTTTTTGAAGCTATCATCTAATGGTAGAATTATTTTTCCAAAACAGTTTCAGTCTCTCATTAAAGAAAAGAATGTAAGTGCAAATATTATGTTTAATTTGTTTCTCTCTTACTTTATACGAAATAAAATTGAAAAAATTAAAAAATACTAAAAATAGAAAATAGAATTAAATAGAATTAATATTATATTAATTAAAATATATTAAGTTTTAAATAGAATTAAAACTTAATATATAGCCTCAGAAATCAATGATAGAATACATAAATCAAATTAACGCGACATTTAATATTGCGCTATAAATGCTGATAAGAGAAACTTATCACAACTATATGCGAAATTTTATATGAATATAAAAATCAGACAATATAACAATATAAGACAAAATAAAGACTTGCAATTAACTGTTAAATACGTCGTATAAAATAATAAATAGTAAATAGTAAATAATAAGTAAATTATTATAATATATTATAATTATCTTCAGTCAAATTATTTTTTGTTGTTTGAGCACATTATCAAATCGGCTTAAAATAATAATAATATCATTAACTATTTAAAGAGTGAGCAATTTTTTGAAATATAATTCATTTATAATTTTTTAACAATTACAGTCTTTCTTAGCAAAAAGAGTTTATGATGTTTGCAATAATCATGAAAGCGATGTCTTATCAATCGATAAATATATAGCATTTGTTCGTAAGTTAATCCGAAGCAACGATAGCGACAAATTCAAATTTATGTTCGATATCTTCGACATTAATGGTAAGAATAAGTTTGTATATAATATTTGAGCGCATTTATTATTAAATCTATTTAAATAAAGGCAATGGAAAACTAGAATTACCCGAATTAAAAATAATCATTAAAAGCACGATCGATGAGAAAGAATTGTATTTCACTGACGAAGAAATTGATAATTTATCGGTAATATTGTTGGAAAATTTCGATACAAATGCAGACAATTGTATTGATTTTAACGAATTTTACGCGCTTCTGATAAGCCGTCGCGATATCACCGCAACCCTAATAACTAATGTTTACAATTGGTTTTTACCAAAACCGGAGCCAAAAAAGCGATTTCAATTCAAGCCAAATGTTCCCCAATTTGTTCGATGGCCTCGAATTCGAAATAATTATCCAAATGTGATATTCTTTTCACTCATATTGTCGGTCAATATAGTGTTATTCGTGACGCGTGCGATCGAATTTTATTTTCCCGAAAATCCTAATCATTATTATATGATCTCTAGAGCCACAGGTAATCAAATCATATGATTTCACAAAAAAATTTGTGCTTTTATCTTATCATCACTAATAATCACACATTATTAGTGGCGTATATAAATCATTCTAAATTAAAGTCAAAATGTTTCCATCAATAGCTCGATGTCTGTACTTCGACAGCACAATCCTAATAATGCTAATGTTTCGCCGATGCATCACATTTCTGAGAGCTGCCGGTCTTTCATCGATATTACCGCTCGACCATCACATATATTATCATAAAATTGTGGCCCTATTTGTGGTAATTCTCGGTTCTGTTCATTCGATTTGTCATATTTTAGATTTTATAAGTAAGTAAATATTTTCAATGTCTTCAATTAATAAACACACTTAACTCTACCATAATTTGTTCCCCAATTTGTTTCGAACAGTCATATTCCCCGTAAGAGACAACTTCGGTAACTTTACGGCCACCGATTTTCTATTTCATCCGAAAGCGACGATGAAGTTCGGGCTAATCAAAGGCTACGCGTGTATCACTGGTTACATACTGTTCGCCATTCTCGTCATAATCGCCGTCTTCGCTCAGCCCTGCTTTCGCCGAATCGGCAAATTCAACGTAAGCAACGTTTTTATTTTATTAATTCATTCCCCATAAAAACCACTTATTCTTGTGACGTACCTTTAAATAGCTATTTCTCTTCACTCACTCGCTGTTCGTGGTCTGGTATATCGCTCTCATCCTTCACGCGCCGCACTTCTGGAAGTGGTTTCTATTTCCGGGAATCATTTACGCGGTCGAGAGTCTGCGGCGACTCATATGGGTTAGCAGTCCGTTAGGCCAGAGTTGCGTATACGAGGCCAAACTATTGCCGTCGCGTGTCATTCATTTGGCGATCGAACGACAGCACGCTTTCCATTACAATTGCGGCGATTATGTGTTTCTCAACATTCCCGACATTTCGCGCACCGAATGGCATCCGTTCACTATCAGTAGCGCACCCGAACAGAGAGGTATTTAGTCGTCAATTATTTAACATAGATTTTCATATTTAAATGTAAAAATTTCAGACGTATTTTGGCTGCACATCAGAGCTGTGGGCGTCTGGACTAATAGACTCCACGATTACTTTCTCAATAGAGTGCCTGTCGATCAGTCGCCGAATCGATCGACCAATAAATTTCTCGAAAATTCTCCAGTATTTGTTTTTCCTGAATTGGATGTCGAAAACGCGAAACGAAACTCAATCGATCGAAAGACGCAGAATTTCGCCAAAGAAGTGGTTTACGCGATGGAGAGCGTCATCAAAGTTCGCGTCGACGGTCCGTACGGCACGCCATCGACGCGTATTTTCAACGCACAGCACGCGGTGCTCATCGCGACCGGAATTGGGGTGCGATTTTCACATTCCGTACTCAAATAGCATGTTATTTATTATTTGGTTTGCATTAAAAGGTGACACCGTTTGCCAGCATTTTGCAGAGTATAGCCTATAAGCTGTCAAACAAATCGTTTCATAGTCTTTCGAATAACAATCTTAAAAAAGTGGACTTCATTTGGATTAATAGAGAGCAGAAAAACTTTGAATGGTTCGTCAAATTGTTACTCGATTTGGAGCAGCAAATGGAGACTCGACTCCAAGAATTGCGAACACAATTAAAAATGCAATTCACCGCAAACATAACCGAACACTTGACTGAAAGTTTCGAGACTGAGCTCGAGAGTCGACTGCAAAAGCAAATGGAAAGCGAAAGAATGCTATCGTTTCACATGTATATGACAGCCGTGTCCGAGAGAATAGAGATGCGATCACTGATGCTTCAGTTGGCGCTCCAATGGATTCGCGAGAAGACCGACAGAAGTTTCATAACCGGACTGAGAGACCGAACGCATTACGGAAGACCGAACTGGGATCAGGTATGACAACGCTTAACAATGAGAACAAACAATAATTCACTTATCCTTTGACGCAGTTGTTCGCGAAAATCAGACAAACCAAGAGAGGAGAGGTGACAGTGTTTTTCTGCGGATCTCCACTCCTCTCCAAAATGGTGCGCAAGAAATGCAGTGAATTTCAGTTTAACTTTAGAAAAGAAACTTTTTAACATCCATTTATCTGTATCTAAAACTTATTTATTTAATTTTTAGTGCATTACTATATGATTGAGCTAATACTATGTTGAAAACATTCTGTGATAAATATATATTGAATTAATTACCCTAAAGTGCCAAATGATAATACGCGTATTATCTATGGGGAAATCATAAATTTTGTTGAAAAATCTAGAAATTGAAAATTTAATTTATACTGTGGATTATTTTAACATACAATAATGTAATTTTTAATATCAACTAAGTTAAAACTATACTAAATATTATCCGTGGAGGGCGTATAAAACATCATCATTATAGATATTTTTTAAAAATTAGTTTAATAATTAAGTGCGTATTATGCATGGGTGCGTATTATCATTGGCACTTTAGGGTACTTTATAAATGAATGCCTCTATTTATTGAGTTCATAAAATAGAAATAGTATAAATGATACAAATATTTTATGTTTATTGTTAATAACTTATTATTACATTTCTTGAGATAACTTATTTCTGTTGTTTTCGCACACAATTAATAATAATAATAAAATAAAGTAATTATAGTTACATGTTATCTATTGTAAGACTATATTATAAACTGTATTATCATTATTATAAAATAATATTAGTATCATATTTAAACAAAACATGTTTAATATTAAGAATGATTATGATTATAATTATTGTCATTACAATTGCGTTTAAATACATATTAAATGTTACTTATCTTATGCTTAGCGATATAAATGAGAATCACTGTAACATAAACTTCATGTTTTTGTGTGCTTACGGATCACAATTGAGAAAAGAGAGACCGAAAAAAAATCGAATTATAGCTCTAACTTCTAAGTATATATCAAAGTAAATAAAAATAAACAATGACTTTATTTCAAAATTTCACAAAAATAGTTGACGCATATATGAATGACATAAAGTCATGTAAAAGCAAATTCGGAAATGAATATTTTAAACTAAAAAATTAGGTAAATTTCGATTAAATTGAGTGAGTTGACAGAAATTGTTTAAATTTCCGCAATTAATTCGGTAAAATTCTGTAAAATTCTATTACTGACTTTATCCCTACTTATATTGTTATTTATAAATTACAAATAATGAAGAAATTAGATATTTATTAAGTAAAGGTTAACATTAATGTTAAATGAAATGAAATGTTGCTAAACTTTGTTTGGTTAACGTTTTGCTGAGCACTACTCACGCCCTCTCATGAATGCACACAAACACATGTGAACGCATGTAAACAGTGTTGTCCTCGACGTTGATATCGACTTTGAATGGCCATCAGTTGACCGCAAAATGTCTGACGACGAACTGAATTACGTGAAGAAGCAAAAGGTGGTTCACTACGGAAGTCTCGAAGAGAAAGAGCGCGAAAAGTTAAGCTCAAAATCGTCGCCACAGTCGTCGACGAGCGCTAACGTTAGCGCCACTAAAGCGACAAACGTTCACATTTCCGATGAGTACTTAGACATTGAGGAGGAGTTCGTCAACAAAGAGAAACAACTGATTCTCGAGGACTTCGAGCGACGAAAGAAAGCGCGACAGATAGCGGTGTCCACCGATGACATCGAAGTGAGGGCTCACTTAAGGCATCTCAACGAACCGATTTGTCAGTATTGATATGAATGAACAAATGAGGACACGTTTATATGTTTGCCATTATATGAATTGCAGGCCTGTTCGGTGAGGGACCGGCAGATCGTCGGGAGAGGTTGAGACAGCTGTTGGCCCGTTTGGGTCAGGACGCGATCCGGAAGAGGAAGGACGACGAGCGGGGCATCGATGAGAAGGACAGAGAGGTAGCGCTTGTTTGGCATTTGCTGCCAATAACTACATCGCACTAATGAAACATTAATCATTTTGAACGTGAACCACTTTGCAGACCACGCAGACCTGGTATCACGAGGGCTCTGAGAGTCTCCATAACGCCAGGTATTGGATCGCCGACTACTCTATTGTGAGGGCACACGAAAGGCTCGAAAGCGCCAAAATAGAGAGACAAATACCGGAAGCCATTCGCGCCGCAAATTCGCAGGAGTTGTACAAAAAGTTGGGCGCACTTGAGATCAGTTGCAGTCAAGTGGGAGACAATCGACCGATTTCTAGCTGTCAATTCAGTCCCGACTGTTCGCTTGTGGCCACTTCTTCCTGGTATGTCTCGCTTATAACTTATTACTATAATTGTATTTTGAAATTGTTAACTCAGGAGTGGATTATGTAAACTGTGGTCAATGCCTCACTTGGAACACGTCTCCACATTACGAGCCCATAACTGCAATGTCGGTGCCATTACTTTTCATCCATTTTCGACTCTAACTCAGCCAAAGAGTGCGCTCAACTTAACCTCTTGTGGTGTCGACGGTTCCGTTTATTTGTGGAGCTTAGACAGCGAAGAGCCGATCGGTAATCTCGAGGGACACGAACCGAATCGAGTCAGTCATCTGGCTTTTCATCCTTCGGGACGCTTTCTCGCCACATGTTGTTACGACAAATCATGGCGTTTATGGGATTTGGAAGTGTGCGAAGAGGTTCTCCATCAGGAGGGACACAGTAAAGCCGTTCACGACATAGCGTTTCAGTGCGACGGCTCGCTCGCCGCCACCGCCGGTCTCGACTCGTTTGGTCGAGTCTGGGATTTGAGGACTGGTCGGTGTATTATGTTTATGGAATCTCACTTAAAAGGACTTCTCGGCATTAGTTTTTCGCCAAATGGCTATCAAATTGTGACCGGAAGTGAGGACAACACCGTTAAGATATGGAATTTAAGAGAGCGAAAGCTGGAGTACACTATCGCCGCTCACGTGAACATTGTATCGAAAGTTTTGTTCGAGAAGACTATCGGTAATTATATAATAACGTCATCGTATGACAATACAGTTAAGCTTTGGGCACATCCCGGTTGGACACCAATTAAGACTCTCAGCGGACACGACGGAAAAGTAATGTGTGTCGACGTCTCTCCTGATAATAAATATATAATCACTTCATCCTTTGATCGCACGCTTAAATTATGGGAGAAAGAATCATAGACTTAGATATATGTATTTACCCAACATTTTTCTCGCCATTCAATTAAAGAAAATTCATTTAATTTCTTTAAAATAATTGAATTTATTATTCATAATTAAAATTATTATTTAAAAATTTTATAATAAAGAAAAAATTATTTCATATTAAACATTTTGTTGTAAATAAATTTTAAATGATTTTTTATTTTAAATTTTAACTCAATTGAAATTCCATGATTTAGCAATAAGAAGACTTGGGCTCAGAAGTAGACTTGAATTGTCTTCAAGCCTTATGTTCACTAAGATAGCTCATACTGAGTCATGTAAATTGAGTTCATTGTTTGATTTTTCGTTTCTTTCATTGAGAAGAAAGAAAATGAAAATGATTGAAATATTTTTTGGTTTTTCGAAAATCTTATAAAAAATTTATCGCAATTTTATGCTAACAAACTTCAAATTACTTCCATCACAAATGAGCTCATTTCTAGTAAATGTCAATTATTTTTATTGCAAAAGATTCTGATGTTCATTCCAAAACTTTTCACCAATTATATCCACATTTAAAGTGGAAATTTGATTATCAATATTGATTTCATCGAGATTTAAATTGTTTTCATTACTTTTTCTATCTTTCAGTTTCTCTCTGGACTCGATCGGCATATCGTCGGGAATGCGCACCACAATAGTGGTACCCTTTTTGAATTGTTCCAATTCGTTGTTATAATTGATACCAAACTCGTGGAATAGTATTTCGTTCTTGTCCGAGCTGTTTGTGCCCGAAAGGCGATCCGTGGCCTCGCGAGCCGTTAACGGCTGCGGTTTGTTAGCGATCTCTATGTGTTTATAGATTTTTCCCGGCTCTGTGTATTTGGTGTACTCGCCGGTGAGCGCGTGAAATGTGGTGTTATAGAGATTGTTGATATGACAGTCCACTTGTCTCCACTTCAAGTAGTCGATCACGAGCTTCTCGTTCGGGTAGAGAACGCATCGGCCGTCGAAGACGGGCGGATATAAAAGTTGATTCGCGCGAGTCGTGCCGTCGGTTAGGGTTGGCATAAAAAATTGAGGCCAATAGAATACGTAAGCGGATGTGAATGTGGACACAATCAGTGATGTAATCTTATTCTGTCGTCTGCCCAACAGTTTGGCCGATCGACGGATTAGGAAACTAAACTCATCGCTCACTCCTGTCACCGAAAAATCAGTAGTTTTTTTTTAAAAAAAATTTCACTCAAATAAAAATTGAAAATAATTACAATTACCGTAAGCGATCAAAATGTTTGGATAGAATTTTTTGATGACATGACGAGCGCTTTCGATCATTAGATCGAGACATCTAAATATTGATAATTAAATCGAGTCAATAAATTGAAACCAAAATTAGTTGAGTGTCTAACCGTTTGTCGTTTGGTTTTTTGAAGTGATGTGCTTTCGAGAAGTGATGAAACGCGTGTCCGTCGACGCGCACCACAACGAAACAGTCGTCCAGTAAGTGGTAGTCATTGCTCTTTTCGTATTTGCGAACGTATTCGTACATCGAGTTCGCCATTTCGACCGACACTTAATGATTGTAATGATTATAATTATATTGCGCTAAACAGACACTCAATCCATGTTTCAGTTTTCTCTCCAAAACATCTTTAAATTTTCATCTTTAAATTACGTCATATTATCTGAAAATATAAAAATTGTAACTCGAGGTTAAATGCGAATCAAATAAATAAATAAATAAATACAAGGCCTAAAATAATAAATACTATGCAATATTTGCTGATAGAGTTGAAGACAAATATAAGATAATGTGAAAAATATTAGAAATTAGTTGCGATTAAGCGAACGTTATTTAAGTGTCGACACAACGCAAACACGACTCATGTGTTTCGTGTTTACTATTCATTTGAAATCATTTTAGACTTAAGTTTAGCAAACTTTTAGTAAGTTTTTATAAAAGCGATTATGAATGCCAGCAATTCTATGAGCAGTGGTTTGCCATCGATTGCGGCCAACGCTGTGCTCAAGAGAACCAAACAGACGGACATTTGCGGCGACGACTCGTCGGACGACACCACTCACTCGACCGCTCACTCGCTCTCTCACTCATCCATATTTCAATATTCGTCGACTCGAGTCAACGGCTATGACTTCAACGAAGGCATTAATTACAGCGCTTTACTTCACACTTACATCACAACCGGATTTCAGGCCACAAACTTTGGTCTCGCTATTCAACAGATTCAGACTATGGTTTTTATTTTGTTATTTCTATTGACGGCTGCAGTAATTTTGCTTTTTTTAAGCTGAAATCACGAGAGGAGTCGTTTGAAGACGATTCTCGAGAAAGCGATGCATTCATACGACGAAAGAGCGGATGCACTATATTTTTGGGCTACACTTCGAATATGATATCGAGTGGAGTGAGAGATACGATTCGCTTTCTCGTTCAGCACAAAATGGTTGGTTTGGGTTGGGTTTGAGTTTGTATGAGTTTTGTTGAATAATGGTTAATACGTGAAGGTTGACTGCATCGTCACCACAGCCGGTGGTGTTGAGGAGGATATCATTAAATGTTTGGGCTCTACATATGTGGGAGATTTCGCTTTGAAGGGAAGCGAACTGAGAGAGAAAGGAATCAATAGAATCGGCAACTTATTAGTGCCGAACGATAATTACTGCGCGTTCGAAGACTGGGTCACACCCGTGTTGGACGAGCTGTTACGCCAGCAAAAAGAGTTACATCAGATATGGACGCCGTCCAAAGTGATTACCCGTTTGGGCGAGAAGATCAATAACGAAGAGTCGATCTGCTATTGGGCCGCAGTCAACAACATTCCTATATTTTGTCCCGCACTGACTGATGGCTCGTTGGGTGATATGATATATTTTCATAGTTTTAGAAATCCTGGTTTGATTATCGATATCGTTCAGGGTATGCATTGTTTATAACTAATGAGCGATATTTACTTTTTAAGAAATTACATTTAGGAAATCAAAAACTATTTACGCATTATTTTAAAATATACTTTGTTATGTAATTTATTATAGATATAAAAAGGATTAACACAATAGGGGTTAAAGCAAGAAAATCTGGAATGATTGTGTTGGGCGGCGGACTAGTCAAGCATCATATATGTAATGCTAATTTAATGGTAATTATAATAAGTCTTAATGTTATCTATAAAAAAATAGATAAAAATGAAGCTGAAATTAAATATTTACAAAATATATGCATAATTATTATTTTTTATTAAATAATAAACTTTTTAATTTAATAACAAGAGAACTACAATAATAGTAAACTTAACCAATACTAAGATATTTACTGTAGGGTTACGATACACACGATATATATGTAAACTTATATAAATAATTATATATATCACACAATAAGAACTTTATCAAACATTTCTAAATTTATTTTAAAAATATTATTTGCACGAACTAAAAAATGAAATATTTACAACAGAGAAACGGCGCTGACTATTCAGTGTATATAAACACAGCGAACGAATTCGACGGCAGCGATGCCGGCGCGCGACCCGACGAAGCGGTCTCGTGGGGCAAAATCAAGAAGGAGGCGAAGCCCGTCAAAGTACACGCCGACGCCTCCATAGTGTTCCCACTATTAGTGGCCGAAACGTTTGCCAGACATCATCATTACAGGCAAAAAATTATTTAAACTCAGAAAATAGTTAAATTTCTAAAACAATTCTTATATACACCACAATACTATTAAAATTATTTAATAATTTCGCCCTCATTTCTTTTTAGCATTTCTAAAAAGATTTCGTGATCGTCCATAGCGTTCGGATCACTAATATTCGCGGACAGAGGTGTCATTAAATGAGGCTTTAATAAAGAGTTGCATTTCTGTATATTGTTAATAATATGTTCGACTGTCCAGTGTTTAAAGACTAGCGCGTGATCAATACTGAACGGTCCCAAACGCGTTAACCGCAAACCCGTACACATGGCGCTACTCTTCAGTTGGAGGCCGATCTCGTGAATCATTCCAGTCAAGTACGGCTCGTGTTCGTTAACGCACTGCACTTCGATCGTAAAGTCTGGTAATTCAAAGTTTGTTAATTTAATTCCATAGAGAATTGGTGATGTTTTTCTCGTGTTCGGTCGTATCGCTCCCTTCGCCGCCATTTCGTACGCCTCTTCGCTTCGGATGTCGACACCGATAGTCTGAAACATCTTGTTTTGCTGAATGGCCTGAATTTTCGACAACACTCTTCCCAAATGAGATTCTTTGATGTGCTTATATCGCGACTTCTCCACTATTCTTCCGTCGTGTCGGCAGTTATCGGTGGCGAACCCGAACTGTCCCTTAATCTCGTAAACTCGCAAATGATTAGAGTTCGCAAATTGTGGCGCTCGAGAGGCAGCGCTCCCGATGAAGGCCACCACAACGCCGCTGGCATACCAGCCGGGATTGTTGGCCAGCATTAGCGAGATGTCACGCTCGCCATACCGCTCGCCGACCACCAGCGGATGGTCGGCCAGATTCGGTTTGGTCACCACTTTGAGCTCTCCCGTCGACAGCTGGCCCTCTATTTCGACCATTTCTCTCGTCGGTCTCGTCTCCATTGAGTTCAAACCTGCGTACAGAACAATGCGAATAGTATTGTGACAAATATGAGATGTAAATAAGTTAAGTCAACCATATATTAGTTTATCAATGATTGATTTCCTCGTTTGTAAGAATCCTTTATTTGTGGGCTTATATACGCAGAAACAGCCGCGTAATAGACGCCACGCGTGCGGAGCGTATCGTAATTCAAATGATGGCATGCTTTCATTTATTTATTATCGAAATTTAATTGTGATTTATAGCGTCATTTTCTCATACACTCAACACACGCAACGCTAACACATGTCATGTTTTCAATAATAGCATAAACAGCGATACGTTAGCGATATCTACTGTTAAATAACTTAAATACGCTCTAAAACTTTATATTAAAGTTTGTAAGTTTTGAGTGACGAAATAGTTTCTTTGAAATAAACAGATCATTTTTCACAAATTCTTATGACTCTTTGAAATTTTATTTGATTATAAACAAATCAGTTAATGAATAAAATTTTATGCACACATATTGTTTAGTGTATTGAATAAAAGATAAAAAAGTTAATACAATAAGAAATAATATCATCATAAAGACAATACTGAATTAATAATAAAATTACATTATATAATAATAAAATTACACCATTAAGTATAAGTAAAATTAATTTGTAATGAGTAATATTCATTTGGTTGCGTTCAGCATAGTTGCGATCACAGTAATAGCGTAATATCTATCAGTAAATTCATAAATGCTTTTCTTCGATATTTGCCAATAAGGAGAGAATAGTATTCTTGAAATCGTTTGCTTCGAAACCTTAATCGCTTGTTTTCTCTCTCTTCTCGATTGCTCTGATATCGAGATAAATATCTGTTTAACGATATCGCACTTTCTTTTATTAGTTAAAACGCTCTGAAATATAAATGAAAATCAAATTAACACGTTATTAAACTTGTATAAAATTGTAAACAAGCAAACCTGAAGTATGGTTCGATTCTGTAAAATGATGTAAATTAATGTCAAAGATTTGTTTAGTATATCTTCGTGACGAGTAAACGAGTTGACTGTTTTGAATAACAAGTTAACGATCTCTTTGTTGGCGCAAACTTCGGGAAGAGTTTGATCGAACTGAGCAAATAAAATGTAATTATATATTTAAAAATTAAGACACATTATATAAAATGTACAGTAATCGCGCTAACCTTAGCTAAATTGAGTAAAATGCCAATTGAAAAGATAATAATTTTCTTGTGCGGTTCGCTTCTGTTTGATTCGCTAATGATTTGAACGAGAATATTCACCGCTCCGTAACTGGTAATAGTGATGCACGACTCGGGCGACAGTTTGGTCGTGATGTATAGCGATTGCAATTCGTGAGCCAACGGCAATAAATACTTATAAGTAAGAAGTTTCTGAAGCGCCGAATATGTTCTGTTCCCCAACTGCATGTCTTCAGTGGCCGCTGAAGTGCTCTCTGCGATCCTTCTCCGAGCCTGCTCTACATTTTTGTTGGTGTTGTCGATAAATTCTCTCGTCTTATATCCCTTCCACGCCGCCTGTAATTAACAGTATTTATTAAGTTTGATTTATATATTATATAATCAATAAAAATACCTGTAAAATTGTCGCAGCCTTTTCACGTTTCGCAGCAATACGTTTAATTTTCAATTTTTCCGAATATTTTACTCGAAATCTGGTTTGAATTCTTATGATAATCAGTCGAGTGCGTAAAAATTTCTCTCTTTCACTTTTCATCAATTGTTTTGCTCGAAATTGTCTTTGAATTAATACCGTTATAGCTTTCAATTTTGTATAATACTCTCTCTCAATATTCATCAGTTTATTTGCGCGAAACCTATTTTGAATTAAAAGAGCATTTTTTCGAAGCAACAAATAACAATGTCTTTCACTTTTCATTAAACGATTTTTTCGGAATTGATTTTGAATGAAAACGGTCGCAGCCCTTAGTTTGAGATAACTTTCTCTTTCAATTTTCATCAATTGTTTTGCTCGAAATTTTCTTTGAATTAATACCGTAATAGCTTTCAATTTTGTATAATACTCTCTCTCAATATTCATCAGTTTATTCGCGCGAAACCTATTTTGAATTAAAAGAGCATTTTTTCGAAGCAATAAATATCTCTCTCTTTCACTTTTCATCAATTGTTTTGCTCGAAATTGTCTTTGAATTAATAACGTAATAGCTTTCAATTTTGTATAATACTCTCTCTCAATATTCATCAGTTTATTCGCGCGAAACCTATTTTGAATTAAAAGAGCATTTTTTCGAAGCAACAAATATCTCTGTCTTTCTATTTTCATCAATTGCTTCGCTCGAAATTGGTTTTGAATAAAAACGGTGGCAGTCCTTAATCGCAGATATCTTTCTCTTTCACTTTTCATCAATTGTTTTGCTCGATATTGTCTTTGAATTAATATCGAAGAAGCTTTTAATTTGCTGTAATATTCGCTTTCAATTTTCATTAATTTGTTAGCGCGAAACTTATTTTGAACCAAAATAGCATGTTTTCGAAGCGATAAATATCTCTGCCTTTCTATTTTCATTAATTTCTTCGCTCGAAATTGTTTTTGAATAAAAACGGTGGCAGTCCTTAATCGCAGATAACTTTCTCTTTCACTTTTCATCAATTGTTTTGCTCGAAATTGTCTTTGAATTAATACAGTAATAGTTTTCAATTTTGTATAATACTCTCTCTCAATATTCATCAGTTTATTTGCGCGAAACCTATTTTGAACTAAAAGAGCATTTTTTCGAAGCAACAAATAACTCTGTCTTTCACTTTTCATTAAACGATTTTTTCGGAATTGATTTTGAATGAAAACGGTCGCAGCCCTTAGTTTGAGATAACTTTCTCTTTCAATTTTCATCAATTGTTTTGCTCGAAATTTTCTTTGAATTAATACCGTAATAGCTTTCAATTTTGTATAATACTCTCTCTCAATATTCATCAGTTTATTTGCGCGAAACCTATTTTGAACTAAAAGAGCATTTTTTCGAAGCAACAAATAACTCTGTCTTTCACTTTTCATTAAACGATTGTTTCGGAATTGATTTTGAATGAAAACGGTCGCAGCCCTTAGTTTGAGATAACTTTCTCTTTCAATTTTCATGAGCCTATTTGCTCGAAATCTATTTTGAATGACGGCAGCATTTTTGGTAAATACCTCGTGATTTTCGCGAAAAGTGTCGGTATTGTGTTTGAAAACAATAGCCGCCAATAAATCAAGTGTTTTCTTCTTGTGTCCATTAACTATATCTTTGGGCGAAACGCTTTCGGGCGCGACTCCGTTGAACGCGTTGAACGCGACCGCCATGTTATGCAACTTTCGGGTTCTATTATTAGCCGGAAATTGTAATTTCGACATCAAATCATTTCGCTTCTGCAATATCTCCGCGAGTCGAGTCAATCTTATGCCACACCGCAGGTCGACCGCAAGATTGAGGACCGAGAAGTCAAACTCGTCGATCGGCGACTGCTTATAGTTTAGGCAAAATCCAAAAGCGCTCAAATGTTTGCCGATATGTCCGACACCAGTGACGTATTCGCGCGCGAACGACACTAATATATCGTTAGTGGACTTGTATTTGGCGTTCAATCGAAACAAACACGGATCGTGTTCTATGAGTCGCTTCTGTTTACCAAAGTCCAGAAAATTAATGAGCAAAAGAAATTTCTTTAAAATGTATTTCTTGGTCTCGTTTACGTGACTTTCGTCCTTAAAAAAGTGCGAAACATTTTTGTGGCCATATTTGAGCGCCAATTCTGGTGACGCGAGAAAGTTGTTGAGAATAAACTTCGTTAAACCACTGCAGTCCTGATTGGAGGCAACGCTAATAACGCGCCCGTAAATGGTCTCCAAAGCGATGCGCAGCCAAATCGGGTTATACGCCGACAGCAACTCTAAAACATGCTTTTTGCTGCCGACGTCCGCGTGAATATCGCGGTCACGTCTGACGGCGAACTTGTTTTTCTCGATATCGCGCTCAACGTTGCCATTGATGGCCACAATCGAAGGCGAATTATACAAGCATTTGGCCGATTCTCGCAACTCATTCATCTTTTTGGTCGCAGTGTAGGCGTAGTAAGAGATATCCTCTTTAGTGGCCCATACCTGAGGAGCGGTCGCGAAGTTTTCGAAACTCTCGTCAATGAGTTGCTGTTCGCTGAGCTGAACGCAGTCGACCTCCAGTTTGGGAGTGAGCATAACGTTCAGCCAATTCACGAAACCTGGCTCTTCGGCGTCGATTCGGTCGTCGAACTGAATCCGTCTCGAAATGAGCGACGAAGTGCTCACATCGGAGAGACTGTCGGACGGCGTCAACTTCTGCGCGCTCGCACTCAGACTCGCCTTCGACGCCGAACCCGAACGCCTCTTCTTCAACATCGTCGAATACTTGATGTGTCCGCCACTCAGTCGCGAATGCAATATCGGTGTCCGGTTTGTGGGCGTCTTCTTCACCGACGAAACAGTGGTCTGAAGGCATGTTAGCGGACGTCGAGTCGGCGTTAGTTTGCGCTTCAGTTTTGGCGGCAGATCTGACGGCACCAGAAATGTGATGTTCATTGCGATCGAGACGTGTACTGACGCTCAACTAGTATTTGAGAGGATTGTGATTACCATTTAAATACAATCACTTGATTGCATACAAACACAACTGTCGCTCATTAACGATAGCCTAACGTTTAAATAATAGTCACTCTCTTCCCATTCGCTAAACCATTCGAAAGTCACGCCTACTATGAGTCGAACCAATAGTATGTGACAAATGCTTGTCTCGTGTTTGACA